>JAWZSL010000114.1:244565-322609 GCA_034769285.1 Lutjanus argentimaculatus
ATGTTCTCAGTAAACATCATCACTCTCCACTCAGCAGTTTCCTTCACAGTTCAGTGAGACAGAGTCTTTAATGAAGTGTTGGACTCTGTCAGGACTCACTGTGAGAGATGCTGACGAATGAAAATCTGAAAAACAACATGTAACAACAGGTTTACATATCAACATGAACATTGGTCACAGAGAGAAAATGGATGAATCACAGTGAAGACATAATATCTGCTTCTTCTTCTTCTTCTTCTTTTTTTTTTTTTTTGTTTTTTTTTGGAAAGCAGATGCAGATCAACATATGTCCGTCACTGCAGACATGAAATATAAACATGCACACATACATGTACCAGGACATTAACCAAGAAATAAATCACAAAAATACATGTACACATGTGTGCACATACCTGTGTACATGCAACTCCAACCATTAGTCAAAATTGATATCATTACTGTATACAATTGGCAGACACTAGCCATAACTAAAACAATAAAAGATAAAATAAAAGTGACACATAACACCTGCATATTTTATAGCCCCTTGACCCTAACCAACCCCATCCCACAGATCTTTCTCTAAATTTCACAACACGCTGGATATTTCAGATAAATACATAAAAATACAAAATAATAATGAGTTAAATCATAGCTCCAGCTACATCAAGAGCCTCTTTCCTAGCTTTGAGCACACGTTGGCCTGCTCCATTCATCTTAGTAACAGAGAGCTCCAGAGATAACATCTCTATGAAAGAATAAATCCATTGAAGTATAGAGAGGGAGTGCAGTGGCTGCCACCTAACTGCCAACATCTTTTTAGCTACTGTACATGAAGATAGCCACAGCAACCTTTGCATATGGTTAAAGTTTTGCCCGGAATCATCATTTAAAAGCATACATTTTGGAGAGAGGTCAATCTCTAAACCAAGTGCATCAGAGAGATATTTTACTATTTGTTGCCAAGAAATTTTGAGCTGATGGACACTCCCACATGATATGCAAGAAAGTCCCTGTTTGATTCAAGTCACATAGATTACAATTTGGAGAAGGTGTTAAATAAGTATGATATAGGAAATTTCTTTCTTTCTTTCTTTCTTTCTTTTTTCTTCTTCCGAGGAAATCCTACTTCCCATGCACGAAAAATGACCAAACTTTGCACAAAGGTCCAGTCCCATGTCAGATTGCCTCAGCTGGAAAAACAGGCCAATAGTCCTGATGGTGGCGCTACAGCAAGCCTCTAAAGTTCAAAATTTTGAAAATTCATAATAAATCAACCATATGTGCTACAGATTTACAACTTTCACCACAATGTAGCCCCAATACTGAAGAAACTTTTGTACATTTAAACCTATTGCAAATTATGAAGTCCATCACTCTGTTTTTTTCAAAAACTGTAAAACTTATTAAACCTATCTCCTCCCACAATTTTTGTTCTATTGACACCAAACTTGCTACAGATTATCTTCAGACTGTCCTACACAAACAATCCACACAGATTTTTGATTTATCAAAAATTGAGCCTACAGTGCATCAAAATGTTTGACTGTAAACGGTATTATAAACATATACTTGCAAATTTTTGCTAAATACATTTTCAATGTTCATGAAAAAAATGACAAAATTTTGGAGTCATGGTAGATGATGTTTGGAAAATATCAGAATTTTATCTCAAAAACTGAATTTTTTACAGCATTTTGAATTTCACTCTCATGCGAACAATTGGAGTCAATGCAAAAATGTCATTTTTAAACATCAGTTTTTCACTTTTGGAGCCAATAAATCATTGTTAAAAACTAATGACCAACATCTCCATGCTGTCTAGATGCAATTTGTGTATTTTGGGATTTTTGTCTCAATAACTGAATTTTTGACAGCCATTTGAAATCTGCCTTTACACGCTAACAGCTGCTGTCTTGCACACAGGTTTAGTCAATTTGTGAAGCTACAAGTTGTGTTTCCATTTGCCAATTAGCTCAGTGAGATAGAGGATGGTTCTTGGTGTTGAAGGTTGTGAGTTCAAGCCTCAGCTTGTACAACATTTCCATATGAGAAATCTACCCAAACTTTTCACAAAGGTCCAGTCCCATGCCAGATGTCCTCAACTGGAAACACAAGACAATAGTCCTGATGGTGACACTACAGCAAGCCTCTAAATTTCAAAACTTTGAAAATTCACAACAAATCAACCATATGTGCTACAGCTTTGGAACTTTCACTTTGAAATGTGCTTTTCCATGGCATGGATAGCTGCTGCCTGGCACCCTGATCCTTGGCTTAGTCAATTTGTGAAGCCACACATGAACTGTCACTCGCCAATTAGCTCAGTGAGATAAAAGACGGACTTCAGTGTCAGAAGTCGTGAGTTCGAGCCTCAGCTAAGGCAGGATGGACTTTCAAATGTGAAAGCCTTATGTTCAGGTATCATGCTATGTGGATTAGAGACTGTTAAGATTTAAATAATTATGATTCAGGGAGTTTTGGGAAGAGACAAATACTCTTTATCAACACGTTTCCCTGTTATCCCTTGTCTCTTTTCCCTGTTTATTTGGCTTAGCTATCAGTCAATATGCAGAGTCTCTTGTGCCAGAAATTGTGAGTTCAAGCCTCAACTGATGTAAAATGCACATTAGAATGCCACCTTTTTTTCATCTTCCTACACTCTGCTTGTTACTCAGAATTGCCTAATTTTGCCTAAAATTGCCCGGCCCCGACCATTGCTGCGCAGCAGTTATAATTTATTATTTAGATTTTGTGAGGCATGAGCAACATTCCTCCAAACTCTAGGCCAGTCTATAGATGATTCAGAGCAGTCTTTATTCCACATGTTTGTTATCACTAAAGGGTTCTGCATATGTTCCAACAAACTGTTATAAATTGCAGAGATGTGTCCTTTAGTTAGCCCTGATAATTTCTTAAATAATTCCATTATTGGATGATTAATAGGTTTCCTGTCATTCATTACACCTGCTGCCCTTAAGGCAGAATGTAATTGTAGATAAAAAAAGAAAGAGTTTGCTGACAGTTTTAATGTTTCACTCAAATCCTGAAAGGTTCTTAACCCACCATCATTCATAATATCTCCTAAACTGTGGATACCTGATTTATACCACTGAGGTGAAATAAAGTGCTCTCCCCAGACTCAAGAAAACTGTTATAAAATATTGGAGTACTTGCATGCCATTTAGATGTCCAATTGTATATTCTTTCTATTTTCCTGAAATTATGAATTGCATTGGCTATTACTGAACCGTACTCCAGAAAGACCTGTAAACAAAAAAATCATTTAAAGAAACAGGTGCCACCAGATTCCTCTCTATATTAAGCCAAGGAGGTGAGAATTTCTCACTAAACCAGTTTAACAAAGGACGAATAGTAAGAGCGTGGAAGTAAAGTTTAAAATTAAGGACTGATAAACCTCCTAATTCCTTGTTTCTTTGTAAATTGGCTAACTTTATTTTGGGTCGTCTGCCTCTCCATAAAAACCTAGTGATAATGCTATGTATTTTATCCCATTATCTTGGAGGAGGTGCTAGAGGTAACATGTAGCTACAGAAATTAATTCTAGGAAGAACATTCATTTTAATTATTGAAATTCTACCAGGCAGAAATATAGGTAGCTTCTGCCATCTTTCCAGGTCTTGTTTAATCATGCTAAGAGTGTTATTATAATTCTTAGTGATTGTTTTTTTTTTCTAGAGATGTAGATACATTTATTCCTAAGTATTTAAAGTGAGATATTACCAGGATATTGAAATCTGTACACTCATCCTCGCTCATAGAGTTCAATGGTAACATGGAAGATTTAGACCAGTTTATCTTATAGCTGGAGACATGACTAAACTGTTCAAATATATTGAGAATGTTTGGAAGAGAGTACTTCATATCAGAAAAAAAATAAGAGAAGGTCATCGGCAAATAAGGATATATGATGCTCAGTGGATTTTTTTTTTATTGGTGTAATGTTTGGAGATAACCTGATGGACTGTGCCAACGGCTCCAATGATAATATAACAATAATAATAATATCTGCTTCTTGACAGAAGGACAGAGGGAAACAAACTGACCTGCAGACCAGACAAACTTGGGTTTACTGTACTGAGTGTAAAACACTGGATCTCCTCTTCCAGCTGCGCACACATATGCTGCTGTGTGAGTCTGTTCATGGATGATGTAGGAAATCCTGTTCAGTCCCATTGGTGCTGTCAGGTAGCAGCTCAGAGCTGTAGGAGCTGTCTGACAGTTTGGGAACAGCCTTATACCAGTAGAACCTCCATCCTGCAGATGGATGTTGAACCTCACAGTTCAGACTTACTGAGTCTCCAGGACTCAGCCATGATGGAGACACAGTGACGACAGGATGGGGTCCTGTTAGAAAATTATTTCTAAGAATAAAAACATGTATTCATAATGGATCTAATACATCCTGCACAATCAGTCACACAAACCAAAAGATTTACATTTAAAATATAAATGAACCAAAACAGCCTTTAATGAACTGCTTCATACTGACTTTGAAATAAATGTGATGTGACTTACTACAAACCAAAAGATTTAAATTTAATATATACAGTGCTTAACAAATTTATTAGACCACCACCCAATGTAAAGTTTATGCCACAGCTGCCCTAAATTAACAGCACTGGTAATTACCAAAATCATTTTTTATGTTTCTGTAATTGTTAATACACCAGTATGTAGAAGCTCTTCAACGAAAATGATATTTTTAATGCTAAAATATAATTATTATTGTTTCAAATTTACTGTTTTACAAAAAAACAAAAAAACAAAAAACAAACAAAAAATAGTAAAGCACATTATTATTTCTTGATTAAGATGTCAGATTATAGTTATTTACTTGCATTCCTGAACAGAAAAATTAGTGTTAGTGGTTGAATGTTATGGTATGGGGTTCCATTTGTGGAAACAGCATGAACAAATTCGTGAAAATCGACGGTATCATGAACAAGAACGTCTACCACAACATCTTAGTGCATCATGGAATCCCTTCTGGACTGAATCTGATTGGTTGTGGGTTCATATACCAACAAGACAATGACACCAAGCAGACTTCAAAGCTGCGCAGAGACTATTTGACCAAGAAGAAGGAATCTGGGGTACTGGATCTGATGGACTGGCCAAGTCTGGATTTGAATCCTATTGAACAAATTTGGGATTTAGTGGGTTCAAAGATCGATCGCACAAAAGTTTCATCTAAAGCGAGTCTGTGGGCACAGCTAGAAACTATTTGGAACTCAATAACAAAAGAGACTGTTGAAAAGTACTTAAAAACAATGCCAGCAAGAATGTAAGTTTTTTGGGTTATTATGTGTGAAAAAGGACTATTTATTTGTTTCAATTTGTTATTTGCCAAATAAATAAGAATAACATTTTTAGTTTTCAACAAGTTTTTGAAGGATTTCTAAAATATCTGTTTTCTGGTTTTTATGACAGGGGGTCTAATAAATTTGTTAAGCACTGTATATGAACCAAAACTTTGAAATAAATGTGATGTGACTTACTGTCTGATACTGTCAGTTTGATGGGATCACTCCAGTCTGTTGAAGACATTTGTCCACTTTTCATTCTGCCCAAACACCTGTAGTCTCCACTGTGGGATACATCAGCAGATCTGATCCTGACTTCATTTTGATTGGAGGTTTCTTCTGAGCTGGTTGTTTTCCATTCATACGTCCGCTCAGTGTCTCCTCCGTCCTTAATCTCACATCTGAGAGTGATCGTCTCTCCTCTGTATATTTCAGACCAGTTTGGTTGCAGAGTCACAACAGCCTTGTTTGCAACTGTTCAAGAATTCACAGTAAGGAAACAAACATGACAAAACATTAAATCTACATCAAAACATCAACATCTTCAGCCTGATCAATATTATTTATATTTACAATTTGAATTTTTAGACTTAAACTCTTCTTAAGTCTGTAGAATATGATGTGTAGGCCACAACATCTCTGCAGCACAACAATATTTTATTTATGAATTAATCAAATAAAACAAATATATGGTAAAATGTCAGTTGAATGATAATTTGCTGCTGCACAACTGAATGCTACACTTGTGACAGCAAACACTTGTGTTTACATGTTGAAGAGCTGAGCTGAACATTTTCACTGGGATTTTTCATATTTTGGAATAAAACAACTGTATAATATATATCATATATATTCTCTATCAATGATCTGTAGCCACTGATCCTCTGCAGGGTCACAGGGAGCCTATCACAGCTCACAGTGGGTGAGAGGAAGGTGACACTCTGGACAGGTTGTCAGTCTGTCACAGTGTTAACATATAATACAGACACCATTCACACTAACAGCAGCCAGTGTAGAATTAGTCCATTAATCTAAACTAACCTCACTCCTGATCAACATAACCTGTGACTTAACTCAACCAGTTGATCAAAGCTTAGATTCACACCCACAACCTTCTTTGGCAACTTATGTCACCACTCGCTACACAAAATGACAAGTTGTGCTTCAGACTGTTGTGATACATCTGTATGAAGGTAACAGACTCTTCAGTTTGACATCAGGGTCAGTACAACATCAGGTCTCCCTACATAAATATGCACACAAAAACTCTTTGGCACTAATCTCATCATGTCAGAGTCTGAATCATGGAGTAAAATGATACATGCATGAAACACACAAATGCAAAAAGAGGAAGTGATTAAGAGCGACACAGAAGGTGATAAAAAGGAAATAAATACTAAGTGAGAAAATCTAAAAAAAGAAACAGAATAAAAGATAATGTCTCACCTTCAGCATGTCCGTAGAGGAGTGTATTCAGCACTAAAATAAAGATTAAAAGTTCATCAGACAATATTCAAACACATTCAGTGGAAACTATTGCTGATCAATCAACAGTATCAAACATTTCTGTGATGATATTCTGTGAGCTGCTACAGTGGTAGGAAACAAATAAAAAAAAACTTTAAAATGAGATATATCAAGTAAAAAATACAATAAATTGACTTTAAAAGCTGTATTCACAATGCCTGAGGCCATAGACTGTACATGCTTTGTGCAAATACAGTATGTGTGCAGAAATAACTAGTGGAGTAGTGTATTCATCATCGTCCTCCACTCTGAACCAAGACAAATCAGCAACAAAGATCATGCTTACAAAACTACCATGTTGATAAAAAAACATGAGTCTCCCTCTGAAAATCACAAAATGAGACAGTTAGTGATGTACTCACAGAATAACCCCAGCACACAGAACAAAGTGTGCCCCATCCTCACATCCAGCACCGACACTGTCGCTCTGCTTCTGACCAAATGTTCCACTTTGTATTAATAATAAAAGTTACATTTCATATAAATGTGAGAGCACAAGTTTAATCCAACTTCTCAGTAGAACCTACAGTCTCTTCTTCCTTCCTTTTCACACTTCACTCAGAAGACCACAGCGACTTTGACCGCAGCACACTTGTTGTTCACACTTTCTGCCCACTACAAAGATATTTGCTGGTCTCTTGTGCAAATTTTGTGCCTTGTCGCTAAAAAGGAGCATCAACAGTAATAACTGCACAGACCATTGACTTTAAAGATATTTTAATGGTTAATTTCTGCATGTTATTCAGTATATGTTCACTATTCTTGCATCCACGGTGTCTGTATTGCAGTGAGGGTGTGTGTTGTGTATTTACAGTGCTCTCAGAAAGTTTTCAGACTCATGCAACTTTTTCACATTCTGTTATGTTGCAGCTTTATGCTAAATTAGTTTATATTAATGTTTCCCTCATCAATCTACACCCACAAAGAAACTACATCTGCTGCTGCCGCTGGCCGGCCCAGCTTCTGAAAGAGTCCCAGCAAGAACTGTTGGTGATTCACGTCTGAAGATACCACCCAAAATCTGTGGTGATCGAATAATGGGTTGAAGAGATATGATGGTATTTTATTAATGTCCACAAGGTGACGCTAGTGATGCCATTCTTCAATATGTCATGCACATGCTTATGGAGAGGCTGTGTACGAAGTTTCATCTCATTAAAGACGACAGAATTGTAGATGTATCATGTTTTACTGTTACTGTAGCGCCCCCTGTGGGTAGAGTTATATGAAACTTTACATGCTGAGCATTGCTCAAGATATGATGTCTTTAGCTTGTAGAGTATTTGAGTTATTGATGAATATATGTGCACTCCCATAGACCCATTTTCAAAACAACATTACAATAAAAAATTCATATCTCAATGATTGTAACAGACATGATATGATATAAAGAACAAAGATAATGTGTCGTTGTTGTTAGAGGGGTCAAAGCTTTGGTTCTCTTCACACTCACCTCTGTTGACACTATTTCTGTTTCGACTGGAGCTCAGTCACTTCCTGTGGGTGAAGACGTGACCAAAGTTGAAAGAGGATTTCAGCAGAAAATGACGACATGTAGGCCTAAAGATTCTGTGCTGGGGTGATGAGATCCTGTCATCTACAGTACTGCAGCTCAACTTTGTCATCTAAACTTAAGTATGAACATGGAGGAATAAGTGAGTGTGATAACTCTGCTTTTATCTCTTCTTTTAAAACTCTACTATAGACAGCTAGGTTATTCATTCTAGAAGGAAATGTATTTACTTTAGATCTCATAAACCACTATATGCAGCAGTCTGAACAATAGCATCAAGGATTACTGACCCTTTGTGAGGCAGCAGTAATCCACACATTATATAAGATATATATTAGTTCATTTTATATATTAGCTTGTCTCTTGTGCAAACATTTGTGTTGCTGTGCTCCAAACGTTTCACCAACACAAAATGCTGGTATCTGATGTCCTGATGTGTTTTTGTACAGCTCAGACAAATCCTTCTGACCTCACCTTTAACTTTGAGTTTCCTTATTCAACAAATGGCTCCACCAGACAAAACTATGTCAGATGAGGTGCAGTTACTGACATTTACAAACTACTGATTACATTTCATGAATAAATTTTGAATTGGTTAAATTGTCAGAGCTGATTAATCAATTAGTGATTCATCATTAACATCCTTCCTCCAATGAGAAGTGCTGCTGCAGTGTTTTGTTTGTCATCCTTATGTCATCATTGTCACTGGCCTGTTTGTGATCCAATAACTTCATTTGCTGTAAAAACGCAGATGAATGGTTTGAACATTAATTCAAATTTGACTCAGTACTCACTTACAGTTTTAAAAGTAACAAACTATTTTACTCAGTGCAACACATACTTAAGACAAGTTAAAGTACAGACTTGAAAATCTACTCATGAAAGTACAAGTACCCCCCAAAATACTTAATTACAGTAATTTGAGTATTTGTAATTAGTTACTTCCACCCCCAGTCACACAGTCACACACTTGAGTCTCCACAAAAAACAGAGGGGCTCTAACATCCAGATGTGACAAATATCAAGTAGAGAAGCAGCAAAACTACATCTCTCCAAAGACCACTGGAGAACTGTTGTGAAAGCAGGTGGTGGGCTGCAGAGAAGTGGATCAAAAAACACACAAGATCACACGTGGGACTGTCTCATCCACTGTGTATGAACCAGATTAAACACAGCCATGTCTTCCTTCAGCAAGGAAAGATTTCACTCTAAATCTGTCGGCACAAGGTTCAGCCTCAGGCACCGAGATAAAGGTAAATGAGTGGTGCTCCCAAAAGGAACAATAAGAGCAGAATCTATTGATAAACCTCCTAAAATAACACTGATGTTTAAAACATAAATCCTGTCAGTCATTCTAACAGTGTTCTATCCCAGCAGCAAGAATTACCCTGCCCATCGTCTCTAACAACAGGCATCATGACCCTGAGCGATTGTCAGTCACAAAATGTGTTCATTTCTGGCCCCATTCTAACCCTGGGGAAAGGAATCGAGTCTTTTACCAGACTCCTTGCCCTGAATACATGGCTGACATCGGCATGCTTTAATCATGGGATAAAGTTTATTGACAATTTTAACATCTTTTGGAACTGCAAGGACTGCTTTCAATGTGATGGGATTCATCCAAACATCGCCGGATCCAGACTACTCGGGGCCAACCTACGTCATGCTCTTGGAATGCCAAACCAAAACAAGAATGGACAGATAACAGCCCCTTCACCTGACCCTCTGCTCCACATCACCCAAGGCATTCAGAGGATGTCCCTGTCCCAGTCAGGGATCCAACAACCCCCCTCCTGCCCTCCACCACAACCACCAGGGAGCCACTGGGAGCCAGTGTAAAGACTTAAGAACAGGGGTGATGTGCTCTGATCTCTTTGTTCTGGTTAAAACTCGAGCTGCTGCATTCTGAATGAGCTGCAGTTGTTTAATACTTTTTTGGGGGAGTCCAGTCAGAAGACCATTACAGTAGTCAAGTCTGTTGGAGATGAAAGCATGAATCAGCTTCTCCTGATCTTTTTTGGACATGAAGCCCCTAATTCTTGCTATATTCTTCAGTTCGTAAAAGGCTGTTTTGGTGACTGATTTGATATGACTGTTAAAGGTTAGGTCTGAGTCTATCAACACGCCAAGGTTCCGGACCTGGTCTTTAGTTTCTAGTGACAGTGACTCAAGGTGTTTACTGACAGCAACCCTCTTCTCTTTATTGCCAAAAACAATTACCTCTGTTTTTTCTTGATTTAAATGAAGGAAATTTTGGTTCATCCAATTTTTAACTTGCTCTAAACAGTGACACAGTGACTCTAAAGGACTGCAGTCATCTGGGGACAGTGCAAGATATATCTGTGTGTCATCTGCGTAACTATGATAGTTGATATTAGAATTCTGCAGAATTTGACCCAGAGGCAGCATATATAGGCTGAATAGAAGGGGTCCAAGAACTGACCCCTGAGGAACTCCACATGTCATAGCCACTTGATCGGATTGATAACTTCCAATGGTCACAAAGTAACTCCGCTCCTCCAAGTAGGACTTGAACCATTTTAGGACTGTTCCGCTGAGTCCTGCCCAGGTTTCCAACCTGTTCAGCAGTATACTGTGATCCACAGTGTCAAACGCCGCACTGAGATCCAACAGGACCAGAACTGACACCTTGCCTGAGTCAGTGTTCAACCTTATGTCATTTAACACTCTAATAAGAGCTGTTTCTGTACTATGGTGAGGTCGGAAGCCTGACTGAAATTTGTCAAAAAGACCACTGGAGTTCAAGAAGTTACTAAGTTGATTAAAAACCACTTTCTCAACGATCTTTGCTATAAAAGGAAGATTTGAGATAGGTCTGTAGTTGGTTAATATGGAAGTATCCAACGTTCTCTTTTTTAAGAGTGGCTTGATGGCAACTACTTTTAGGGGTTTAGGAAATGTGCCTGATTGAAGTGAGCAATTTATTATTTGCTGCAGATCTGTTTGGACAGAGCTTACAATAGTTTTAAAAAAGTCAGATGGCATTGTGTCAAGACAGCATGTCGATGGTTTAAGATGCTGAACTGTTTCTTCTACAGTTTTTTGGTCAACTACATTAAACTCTGACATCATATTTGATGTATACCTAGGTGGTTTTAATGATTGCATCATTTTATTATTTTGCTGATTTGTATAGATATTTAGCCTTATAGATTAGATTTTTTCATTGAAAAAGCGAGCAAATTCATTGCATTTTTCTGTGGAAGAGAGTTCTGAAGCTATCTCTTTCGGTGGAGTTGTAAGCTTATCAACAATAGCAAACAGAGCACGAGTATTGTTAATGGCTCTGGCTGGCAAGTCACTATTAATTAATGATTTTATTATCAAGGAAAACCTTGATTTGATGTTTTTAACTGAAACTTGGTTAAATGAGAACAACAGTGCAGCAGTCCATAATGAATCAGCCCCCCCCCCCCCCAAACTTCCATTTTATCAGCTCAGTTAGAGAACTTAGGAAAGGACGTGGAGTAGCCACTTTATTTAAGTGTCATATGGGAAGTTTGAGTCTTTTGAATATGTTGCACTGCAGTTGAGATCCTCCTGTCGAGCAGTATTAGTAACCATTTACAGGCCCCCAAAATATAGTGCATGCTTTGTTGATGACTTCTCGAAACTATTGTCTGTTGTGTGTATTGATTTTAACTGTGTTGTCATAGTGGGTGATTTTAATATTCATATTGATAATCCCAAAGATGGCAGTGCGAAAGAACTTTTCTACATCCTGGACAACTTTGGACTTTCCCAGCATGTAACAGATCCAACACACAATAAGGGACACATTTTAGATCTTATTATTTCCAAAAGGCTCAACATTTCTGAGGTTGTGGTGACTGATGTTGCGTTTTCTGATCATTACTGTGTTTTCTTTAAAATGGCCATCTCTGCTGACATCAGTAAAATTACAACAGAGGTAATCAGAAAACGCTATATCAACGAAAACACCTGTACATTATTCACCCAGGACTTTACACCCACACCAGCTCTGCCCTAAGTCTCTGTCAATGATCTGGTTCATAGTTTCAGCTCTAAAGTTATGAATGTTATGGACACTATTGCTCCCATGAAGGTCAAAGTTGTATCTGGTAAGAAAAAAGCACCATGGAGGGATGCCACACTGGTAAAAGCTCAAAAAAGAGAATGTAGAAAAGCAGAACGCAGGTGGAGAAAAACCAAACTCCAGGTTCATTATGACATCTATAAGGAAAGTCTGCACATCTATAACATGGAGCTAAAAAGGGTGAGGCAGTCATTTTTCTCTGAGATTATCAACAAAAATAACAATGCATGGACCTTATTTACTGTTGTTGACAGACTGACAAACCCATCAGCGTCAGTCCCTCCTGAACTGCTGTCCACCGAAGCATGCAATGACTTTGCTTCTTTTTTCACAGACAAGATTTTAAAGATAAGACAGTCTGTAACTCCAACACAGTGGCTATTTCACCTGTGCACCATAAAACTACTCCAGTTAATTTAGCACTCTTTCACCCCCTAAATTATGCAACTTTGACAGACATAGTCAGAAATCTTAGGTCCACTACCTGCTGCCTTGACACTCTGCCTACAAGCTTTTTTAAAGATGTTTTTAACTGCATAGCCTCAGATATACTACAGATAGTCAACTGTTCTCTTCAGTCAGGCCTTTTTCCAACGGCCCTGAAGACTGCAGTCATTAAACCTCTCTTAAAAAAGCCTAATCTGGATGCCTCAGTAATAAATAACTACAGGCCCATATCAAACCTACCTTTTTTTAGGAAAGATCATTGAAAGGGTAGTTTTTTCAGCAACTAAATGCCTTCTGGTGCAAAACTATTTCTTTAATGTCTTTCAGTCTGGATTTAGAGCACATCACAGCACTGAGACTGCACTTGCAAAAGTTTTAAATGACATTCATCTGAGCAGTGATGCCTCAAAGACTTCAGTTTTGGTATTACTGGACCTCAGTGCTGCATTCGACACAGTTGATCATAAGACACTGCTCAACAGACTGGAAAAGTGGGTGGGACTTTCTGGCACTGTCCTAAATTGGTTTAAATTTTATTTACAAGACAGGAATTTCTTTGTGTTACTTGGCAATTATGAATCTGTCCGAACAAAAATTACATGCGGAGTTCCTCAGGGGTCCATTCTTGGGCCTCTTCTGTTCAACATCTACATGCTGCCTCTTGCTCAGATTATGGAATATTATAACATCTCCTACCATACTTATGCAGATGACACACAACTTTACATAACAGTGTCACCAGATGACTACAGTCCCCTACATCAACTAAATAAGTGCATTGAAGAAATCAATACATGGATGTGCCAGAATTTTCTACAACTAAACACAGACAAAACTGAGATAGTTGTTAGTTGACACTAAAACCTACAAATCAAGCCAGAAATCTTGGTGTAGTTCTGGACTCAGACCTAAATTTCAATAGTCACATAAAGACAATAACTAAATCAGCCTACTACCACCTTAAAAATATAGCAAGAAATAAAGGATTTCTGTCTAAAGAAAATGCAGAAAAACTTGTTCATGCTTTCATTTTCAGCAGGCTGGACTAATGTAATGGTGTCTTCACAGGTCTGAGTAAAAAATCAATCAGACAACTGCAGCTCATCCAGAACACTGCTGCCAGAGTCCTCACCAACACCAAGAGAGTGGAGCACATTACACCAGTGCTTAAGTCACTGCACTGGCTTCCTGTGTGTCAAAGGATAGACTTTAAAATCTTGTTACTTGTCTATAAAGCACTAAATGGTCTCGGGCCTAAATACATCTGTGATTTACTTGTACGTTATGAAGCACCCAGACCCCTCAGATCATCTGGAACAGGTTTACTCAGTGTTCCCAGGATCAAAACCAAACAAGGTGAAGCAGCCTTTAGTTTCTATGCTCCTCATCTGTGGAACAAACTTCCAGAATATCTGAGGTCAGCCGAAACTGTCAGCTCATTTAAATCAGGGCTAAAAACACTACTGTTTACTGCAGCTTACCAGTGAAGTAGATATGTGACTTATTGTTAGGATAATCTGTAGCCATTGTTTTTATATTTGTCAGCTGTTGCTTTTGCTTTATGTTTGCTTTCTAAATGCATTTTTGTATTTATTGTCTTGCTTTTAGCCTATGTCTTTAATGATCTGAAATTTGTTTTATTTTAATGTATTTCTAAGTTCTTGTAAAGGACCTTAAATTGCCTTGTGTATGAATGGTGCTATACAAATAAAATTGCTTTGCCTTGCCTTGGACAGCTTCAGCATTCCTGGGGACCAACGATCAGCACCTTGGACAGAGACAGTGACACAGCAGAATGTTTCTGAAGATCCACCACAGCTGAAACACACTAATACAAGCTGGACATGAAATAAAAGTCAAAATATCATGTGAGATTTTAGGTTTATGTGTGCCTCGCTGTGGTGCTACAAAGATGATTTCACAACTAGAACCTGAGAAGAAACAAGCCAAGCCCATGTTCATCAGCATGAGTGAACAAACATCTTACCACTTCCTCTTTACACATAGATGTGTTGCTGTAACAGAAACAAATGATGTCATTACCACGTTCACACCAAAGCTGATGTGTTTATACGCAGGAAATAAAAGGGGTCATAAGACTATTTTGTAAGTGGCAGAAAGTGAGTTAAGTTCAGTGCAAAGATAATAAAGTATGTGAGAAAGCCTGTTAATGAGCAGTGACATCATTTCCTGTCAGTGTCTGCACTCACTGATAGATGATATATATGTATATATGTATATGAGTGCAGCAAAGCCTTCTTTATGAACACACTGCTCACATGGATATGCTCCACGTGTCTTTAATATATTTTAATATATAAAGTATTTAGGGACAATATGCTTCAGTAGTAACTGTGCTGTCATTTTACAGTCTGACCACAATATTTCAGGCTGCCATGCACGAGTCTCACACAACTCACTCACATAGATTCTTGTTACTGAACATTATTTTACAGTCACCTTTCATTTGTTCATTGTTGCTTTACGCTACAGATCCCAAAAGCCAGGTGTCTTTCCAGAACAAAAGTTTCTTTGAATAATCCAGAGAACAGTGAGCAGTTCTGATGAGCTTGATGTCAGTAGTGTCAGAAGAAGACAACTGTGGGAGGTGTTTATCCAGTCTGACTGTCCAGTCAAAAAACAGTTTATTGATTCATAGAATGATCAAGTAGATTTTAAAAGAACAAAGATAAAAATATATATTCAGTCCAAAATAATATACAGTAGTAGCTATCAAATCATTTTTTAAAAAGACAGAAAAACATGTACATGTAATAACATATGTTATTTAACAGCAGATCATTACAGATACTAAAGTAACTGTTGATGTTCACACTAGATCTTTTTCATGTTACTCTGAAAAATATGCTGATTTTAAAGCAGCATCAGCTGTGGACTAAAGCTTGAAAATATGACATCAAACTGTTGGAACAACATGCATTTAAAGTTTAACACAAAAACTGTAAAACAAGAAAAACAGCAACAATGATAATAATTTAAAAAATACAGAGCATCAAATCCTACATGAGAACACGTCTCAGCAGGCTTGTACTTTGTGTTAAAAGACAAAGTATTTCAGTCAATTTAATGTAATTCTTTGATATAATATGCTTTTAAATTAACTGTACAAAATGTCATTTTCATTGCATGCAAAAAAACTAAAGTAGGAAAGTAGCTAAAGAGTGAGCCATCTCACTTCCTTCTCATGTCTGTAGAGAGCTGCACATGTACAGTAACGATCACCCAGGATGTTTATGGATGTAGCAACACTGCAAATCATATTTTTCACAAATCAACATTTTCTTATTTGAGTTCTGACAGTCACAATTAGGGAAGTGCTCTACTGAAAATATGTCTCTATAGACCTTTAAATGTAATATTTACAAAAAGAAAAACCCTTCAGGGAGTACTTTTTTTATTTTACCACCATCTCTAATCACCAAACCAATAAGTAATGACTTATCGTAGTTACAGAATATAATATTCAGAGGCTCCACATTGAGAAACACCAAACTCTCCAGACAAACTTTGTCTCTGAGGTTAAAATGGGTTAAATGCTGATGTGAAAAACATCAACCTCATGATGACATTAGATGAAAAACCAGGGGTCACCAAAGTTATCTGGAGAAGATGAACGTCTGTACAAAATAGTTGATGAGATATTATAGTCTGGACCAACGTGGTGGACTGATGATGGATGTTGTCACGGCTGGAGGCAAAACACCAACAGTCAGTTCACATGGTGGCTTGATGCTGAGGACACGTCTCCCAATTTACCTGGTTAGAGAAGGTTTTATACAATTACTGCCTGTGTGAAGGCTTGAAACAGGAATACTACTAATATTACTGAGTCACATGATATATCTTGTTTTAAGCTGCAAACAAGAGAAAGCTTCTATCTATTTTTTTTTTTCATTTAGACTTGATAGGGTATTTTAGCAGTGCATGTTAATAAAAAGGTGTATACTGTACCAATGTCAGTGTCTTCAGAGCCTTTGATTGATTCATAGAGATGAGCATCACCTACAGAGCAGTGAAAATCAAGTCACATTAATCAGTTTAATTACATTAAATTAATTAATTACATCTTGAGATATGAATGTCTGTACAAAACAGTTGATGAGATGTTGCAGTTTTAACTGGTGGACCCACTGATTCACATTTTCATGGCTAGAACCACAACACCAGCTGTCACTTCCCACGGTGACTTGATCAAAAGTGCGTCTTGCAACTTGAAGAATATAAATTCAAAACCTGTTTTGCCAAGGAGTCTAAACAGGTATGTCTCTGTGGCATTTTGTAATCTATAAAGAAGAATACTTCTAATATTATTCTAAATAATTTGATTTTGTTTTAAGACTTCTGGTAGCTGGACATCTGGACCTGGTTTCACACTGTCAGCCAGATTTATTTACTGCAAGGAAAAGAAACCTCATATCTAAAATGTTTCTCACAGAGTTGATATGGCATTTCTGCAGTAAATAAAAAGGTGTATACTGAACCATTTTCAGTGTCTTCAGAGCCTTTGATTGATTCATAGAGACAAACATCACCTACAGAGCAGTGAAAATCAAACCAAGCTGAGATTAATCAGTTTGATTGCATGATACTAATAATCCTGTGTGTGTGTGTTCACACACAGACACGTATATGATGAGTTTAAAGGGTTACCATGGAGAAGAGTGGAGTATTGATCATGTTGAGCCTCATTCTGGTCGACCACATGATTTGTATCAGAGACCTGATTGGTGCTCTCAGACTGGATTGGCCTAAAACATGAAGCAAATATGGTCCATTTAAATATGAAAAAGGAAAGTATTGCTGTTGTGTTCAAAATGAGAGAAGTTGTTGAGTGTTGTACCAACCTGTTAAAGCATGAATCTGTGAAAAAGACATTTGTTGTTAGATGGTTTTGTATCTGAAGTTGTTATACTGCTCTTCTATCTCATGAGATCAGAATGAGTGTGTTTGAGGAGTTAAAGAATAAAACATCTAATAACAGAAGAAGAAGGTCTCACCCTTGGACGGTTTGTAGTGAATCAAAAGGATCAGAATAATAATAAGGACGATTCCACAAACCAGTCTAACAATCAACAGGACAGGAAGTGAAGAGCCTCCAGGCCTGGACACTGCTATAATAAATAATATAATAATATAATATTAACTCTTAATAAACTTACACAACACTTTTCTTCAACTGAATTTACAAAGTGATTTAATAAAGATAGAGTTATATCAAGCCATAGTTAATACAAAAACATGTATTAACTAAAACACAGCAACAGTTTTAATCCTTCTCACCTTTAACTGACATCCAGCTCTGTGCTGACTCTTGTCCTGAGTGTTGACACTTGTAGAATCCTTCGTCTGACTTTGACACTGCAGAGATATTCAGCTCCCTTCTGCTATCATTTTGAATGATTTGACCATTTTGATAGAAAAACACATTGGACACAAAGTTTTGTCTTCTCAGTTTGCAGCTCAGACTGACAGAATGTCCCTCAGTCACAGGATGGACAGGGCTCACCAGGATAATATCTTCATCTGTAAATCAGTCAAAGAATATGAGGTTTCAGTCAGAGATCAGCTGGTTGACAAACTTGACAATGAGTGAACAGAGAATGAGAACAGATCACACATATCATTTCTTTGTAACACTTATTTACTTTACAGAGTGATCCAGAAATCTGAAGTTTTATCTTCTGAACTTACAACTTATGTGTCTTACAGTAAAAGTCACCTTTTACCCAGTGTGGTTGTACACAACATCTAATGTATGATGACAAACATGACAGGATGTTTCAAATCATTGATAAAAGAAAAAGAAAATGTTATGAAATCAGACCCTGTACAGTGATGTTGACTGTGTTGCTGAGCTCTCCTGATCCAGACTCACACCAGTACACTGCATCACTCTGCTGGTTACTGGTTATGTTGAATGTGGATCCAGTCTTTGTCTTCTGGGTGGAGAAGTGAAACAGGTGTCTGTTCTCAGTAAACATCATCACTCTCCACTCAGCAGAGTTTCCTTCACAGTTCAGTGAGACAGAGTCTTTAATGAAGTGTTGGACTCTGTCAGGACTCACTGTGAGAGACGCTGATGAATGAAAATCTGAAAAACAACATGTAACAACAGGTTTACGTACCAACATGAACATTGGTCACAGAGAGAAAATGGATGAATCACAGTGAAGACATAATATCTGCTTCTTGACAGAAGGACAGAGGGAAACAAACTGACCTGCAGACCAGACAAACTTGGCTTTACTGTACAGAGTGTAAAACACTGGATCTCCTCTTCCAGCTCTGCACACATATGCTGCTGTGTGAGTCTGTCCATGGACGATGTAGGAATCCTGTTCAGTCCCATTGGTGCTGTCAGGTAGCAGCTCATAGCTGTAGAAGAAGCCATCTGACAGTTTGGGAACAGCCTTATACCAGTAGAACCTCCATCCTGCAGATGGATGTTGAACCTCACAGTTCAGAGTTACTGAGTCTCCAGGACTCAGCCATGATGGAGACACAGTGAGGACAGGCTGGGGTCCTGTTGAAAAGTTATTTTTAAGAATGAAAACATGTATTCATAATGGATCTAATACATCCTGCACAATCAGTCGTACAAACCAAAAGATTTACATTTACAAACAAGCCTTTAATGAACTGCTTCATACTGACTCTGAAATAAATGTGATGTGACTTACTGTCTGATACTGTCAGTTTGATGGGATCACTCCAGTCTGTTGAAGACATTTGTCCACTTTTCATTCTCGCCCAAACACCTGTAGTCTCCACTGTGGGATACATCAGCAGATCTGATCCTGACTTCATTTTGATTGGAGTTTTTCTGAGCTGGTTGTTTTCCATTCATACGTCCGCTCAGTGTCTCCTCCGTCCTTGATCTCACATCTGAGAGTGATCGTCTCTCCTCTGTATATTTCAGACCAGTTTGGTTGCAGAGTCACAACAGCCTTGTTTGCAACTGTTCAAGAATTCACAGTAAGGAAACAAACATGACAAAACATTAAATCTACATCAAGACATCAACATCTTCAGCCTGATCAATATTATTTATATTTACAATTTGAATTTTTAGACTTAAACTCTTCTTAACTCTGTAGAATATGATGTGTAGGCCACAACATCTCTGCAGCACAACAATATTTTATTTATTAATTAACAAAATAAAATAAAAATATAGTAAAATGTCAGTTGAATGATAATTTGCTGCTGCACAACTGAATGCTACACTTGTGACAGCAAACACTTGTATTTACATGTTGAAGAGCTGAGCTGAACATTTTCACTGGGATTTTTCATATTTTGGAATAAAACAACTGTATAATATATATCATATATATTCTCTATCAATGATCTGCAGCCACTGATCCTTGCAGGGTCACAGGGAGCCTATCACAGCTCACAGTGGGTGAGAGGAAGGTGAGACTCTGGACAGGTTGTCAGTCTGTCACAGTGTTAACATACACTGCCTGGCCAAAAAAAAAGTCGGCACCAAAAAAAAAGGTCATACACTCTAATATTTCGTTGGACCGCCTTTAGCTTTGATTACGGCACGCATTCGCTGTGGCATTGTTTCGATAAGCTTCTGCAATGTCACAAGATTTATTTCCATCCAGTGTTGCATTAATTTTTCACCAAGATCTTGCATTGATGATGGTAGAGTCTGACCGCTGCGCAAAGCCTTCTCCAGCACATCCCAAAGATTCTCAATGGGGTTAAGGTCTGGACTCTGTGGTGGCCAATCCATGTGTGAAAATGATGTCTCATGCTCCCTGAACCAGTCTTTCACAATTTGAGCCCGATGAATCCTGGCATTGTCATCTTGGAATATGCCCGTGCCATCAGGGAAGAAAAAATCCATTGATGGAATAACCTGGTCATTCAGTATATTCAGGTAGTCAGCTGACCTCATTCTTTGAGCACATACTGTTGCTGAACCTAGACCTGACCAACTGCAGCAACCCCAGATCATAGCACTGCCCCCACAGGCTTGTACAGTAGGCACTAGGCATGATGGGTGCATCACTTCATCTGCCTCTCTTCTTACCCTGATGCGCCCATCACTCTGGAACAGGGTAAATCTGGACTCATCAGACCACATGACCTTCTTCCATTGCTCCAGAGTCCAATCTTTATGCTCCCTAGCAAATTGAAGCCTTTTTTTCACTGATTAGTGGTTTTCTTAAGGCTACACAGCTGTTCAGTCCCAATCCCTTGAGTTCCCTTCGCATTGTGCTGTGGAAATGCTCTTACTTTCACTATTAAACATAGCCCTGAGTTCTACTGTTGTTTTTCTTCGATTTGATCTCACCAAACGTTTAAGTGATCGCCGATCACGATCATTCAGGATTTTTTTCCGGCCACATTTCTTCCTCGAAGACGATGGGTCCCCACTATCCTTCCAGTTTTTAATAATGCGTTGGACAGTTCTTAACCCAATTTTAGTAGTTTCTGCAATCTCCTTAGATGTTTTCTCTGCTTGATGCATGCCAATGATTTGACCCTTCTCAAACAGACTAACATCTTTTCCACGACCACGGGATGTGTCTTTCGACATGGTTGTTTAGGAAATGAGAAGCAACTCATTGCACCAGTTGGCGTTAAATAACTTGTTGCCAGCTGAAAGATAATCGCCCATGCAGTAATTATCCAATAGGAGGCTCGTACCTATTTGCTTAGTTAAATCCAGGTGGCGACTTTTTTTTTGGCGAGGCAGTGTATAATACAGACACCATTCACACTAACAGCAGCCAGTGTGGAATTAGTCCATTAATCTAAACTAACCTCACTCCTGATCAACATAACCTGTGACTTAACTCAACCAGTTGATCAAAGCTTAGATTCACACCCACAACCTTCTTTGGCAACTTATGTCACCTCTCGCTACACAAAATGACAAGTTGTGTGTCAGACTGTTGTAATACATCTGTATGAAGGTAACAGACTCTTCAGTTTGACATCAGGGTCAGTACAACATCAGGTCTCCCTACATAAATATGCACACAAAAACTCTTTGGCACTAATCTCGTCATGTCAGAGTCTGAATCATGGAGTAAAATGATACATGCATGAGACACACAAATGCAAAAAGAGGAAGTGATGAAGAGCGACACAGAAGGTGATAAAAAGGAAATAAACACTAAGTGATAAAATCTAAAAAAGAAACAGAATAAAAGATAATGTCTCACCTTCAGCATGTCCGTAGAGGAGTGTATTCAGCACTAAAATAAAGATTAAAAGTTCATCAGACAATATTCAAACACATTCAGTGGAAACTATTGCTGATCAATCAACAGTATCAAACATTTCTGTGATGATATTCTGTGAGCTGCTACAGTGGTAGGAAACAAAAAAAAAAAAAACTTTAAAATGAGATATATCAAATAAAAAATACAATAAACTGACTTTAAAAGCTGTATTCACAATGCCTGAGGCCATAGACTGTACATGCTTTGTGCAAATACAGTATGTGTGCAGAAATAACTAGTGGAGTAGTGTATTCATCATCGTCCTCCACTCTGAACTCTGAAACTACCATGTTGATAAAAAACATGAGTCTCCCTCTGAAAATCGCAAAATGAGACAGTTAGTGATGTACTCACAGAATAACCCCAACACACAGAGCAAAGTGTGCCCCATCCTCACATCCAGCACCGACACTGTCGCTCTGCTTCTGACCAAATGTTCCACTTTGTATTAATAATAAAAGTTACATTTCATATAAATGTGAGAGCACAAGTTTAATCCAACTTCTCAGTAGAACCTACAGTCTCTTCTTCCTTCCTTTTCACACTTCACTCAGAAGACCACAGCGACTTTGACTGCAGCACACTTGTTGTTCACACTTTCTGCCCACTACAAAGATATTTGCTGGTCTCTTGTGCAAATGTTTGTGCCTTGTCCCTAAACAGGAGCATCAACAGTAATAACTGCACAGACCATTGACTTTAAAGATATTTTAATGGTTCATTTCTGCATATTATTCAGTATATGTTCACTATTCTTGCTAAATAAATGCATTAAAGAAATCAATACGTGGATGTGTCAGAATTTTCTACAACTAAACACAGACAAAACTGAGATAAGCTGTTTTTGGCCCCAAAGAACAAAGATCAAAAGTGAGTGCTCACCTTGAATCCATGACACTAAAACCTACAAATCAAGCCAGAAATCTTGGTGTAGTTCTGGACTCAGACCTAAATTTCAATAGTCACATAAAGACAATAACTAAATCAGCCTACTACCACCTTAAAAATATAGCAAGAATTAAAGGATTTCTGTCTAAAGAAGATGCAGAAAAACTTGTTCATGCTTTCATTTTCAGCAGGCTGGACTATTGTAATGGTGTCTTCACAGGTCTGAGTAAAAAATCAATCAGACAACTGCAGCTCATCCAGAACCTGCTGCCAGAGTCCTCACCAACACCAAGAGAGTGGAGCACATTACACCAGTGCTTAAGTCACTGCACTGGCTTCCTGCGTGTCAAAAGGGGTAGACTTTAAAATCTTGTTACTTGTCTATAAAGCACTAAATGGTCTCGGGCCTAAATACATCTGTGATTTACTTGTACGTTATGAAGCACCCAGACCCCTCAGATCATCTGGAACAGGTTTACTCAGTGTTCCAAGGATCAAAACCAAACAAGGTGAAGCAGCCTTTAGTTTCTATGCTCCTCATCTGTGGAACAAACTTCCAGAATATCTGAGGTCAGCTGAAACTGTCAGCTCATTTAAATCAGGGCTAAAAACACTACTGTTTACTGCAGCTTACCAGTGAAGTAGATATGTGACTTATTGTTAGGATAATCTGTAGCCATTGTTTTTATATTTGTCAGCTGTTTGCTTTATGTTTGCTTTTTAAATGCATTTTTTGTAATGTTTTTACCATTTATTGTCTTGCTTTTAGCTTTTGTTTTTAATTATCTCAAACGCAATTTTAATGTTCCTTTTATGTTTTATTTTAATGTAGTTCTAAGTTCTTGTAAAGCACCTTGAATTGCCTTGTGTATGAATGGTGCTATACAAATAAAATTGCCTTGCCTTGCATCCACAGTGTCTGTATTGCAGTGAGGGTGTGTGTTGTTTATTTACAGTGCTCTCAGAAAGTCTTCAGACTCATGCACCTTTTTCACATTCTGTTATGTTGCAGCTTTATGCTAAATTAGTTTATATTCATTTTTCTCTCATAAATCTATCCTCCCCTATGGTGACCGGGAGGTGCAAACCAACATTACAAAATGTGAAACACTTCTACAAAGCTTGAGACAAATTAACATTTTGGAAAACATTTTTACATATCATAAAACAAAATTGCCATCTCACACAGATCATACTGTCAAAATACACGAAATAATTGCAAACAAGGTGTCATGGGAAGAGTACAAGATAAATTGGAAGATTTTACAACACAACACAGTACTGAGGGCATGGACTTGTTGATTTACAGTTATTTTCCTACCATTTGTGCATACGGTACAGTAAAATACAGACGCACTGATCTGCGTTAGATCGCCGCTGTTTAAAAGTACGTCTTTATCATCATGTGTAGTGTTGTATGGGGCTGTGATGTAGTGGTCTATTTGGCCGCAACCTCGAGAAAACGCCGTTAATGAGCACGTTCGGGTTATTTTGCAACATAAACTAAGGGGAACCAGTTGTTTTAGATGAGCTAAAACAAAAAAGCAGGTTTACCACAGAGTAATGTGAGAGTTTGAGTGGCTCCTAGTGCAGAGCGCTGCATCGGGAGATGTTATTACTTTAGCTCAGGTGAGATCGAGCCCAGCCCAGCGCGATCTTGAAAATATATTATATTTTCTTAAATTGGTGTTTTCATAGGTGTCCATTCTGTAGTGCTTGCTTATACAATAATTTTCGCAGCAGTAGATATGAAATGCGACATGAAAATCCCGAGTAAATATGTTTGTGAATGTTGTAACGAATCTGGTAACGGGAGCACACACAGCTGCTGAACTCAACACACACATACCCCGACGGTAACCAGTTAAATTGAAAACCAGAAGGGCTACAACACCGGCTTCATTCAGTTTGCTTTTCAGTGACCTCATGCTGATGTGTACACCGTGTAAACATGACATCATGTCCACGATGACAGTGTACGAGTGGCCCTCATTAAAATACTGTATGCACTTGTCCACAAAACGGGCAAAACATCACTCGGTCGCTGTCCATCTCCATCCACTGACAACATCTACAACTCGAATTGGCCCGCTCCCATTATCACTTCCGGGTCAACCCCAGATTTGGGATGTTCCCTTTCCGGTTTGATTGTATTTGTAAATTTGTTTCGCCACTTGTAAATTTGTCTCGGCGCTTGTAAAAGTGTTTTGCGTCTTGTTCATTGTTTTCTGAAATGTAAATTTGTTTTGGGACTTGTAAATGTGTTATGGTAATGTAATTTTGTTTTATGATATGTAAAAATGTTTTCCAAAATGTAAATTTGTCTCAAGCTTTGTAAAAGTATTTCACATTTTGTAATATTGGTTTGCACCCCCGGCCACCATACTCCCCCCATATTGACAACATGAAAGCAGGAAGAAACTGCATCTGCTGCTGCATCTACTGCTGAAAGAGTCCCAGCAAGAACTGTTGGTGATTCACGTCTGAAGATACCACCCAAAATCTGTGGTGATCGAATAATGGGTTGAAGCGATATGATGGTATTTTATTAATGTCCACAAGGTGACGCTAGTGATGTCATTCTTCAATATGTCATGCACGTGCTTATGGAGAGGCTGTGTATGAAGTTTCATCTCATTAAAGACGACAGAATTGTAGATGTATCATGTTTTTACTGTTACTGTAGCGCCCCTGTGGGTAGAGTTATATGAAGCTTTACACACTTTGTAATGTAGTTTTAGTGACCTGCTCAACTAATATCCCATCGATAGACAGTCTGAGAGCAGTAGCATTAGCTTTAACATTCCTACTGCCGAATACAATGCATTTAGTTTTTGCAGTGTTCAATGCTAATTTATTCATTTTCACCCAATTGGTAATGGTATGCAACTCAAGCTCTAGATTCTCACTCATCTCTCCTAATGTTGGTGATGCACAGAACAAAGTGGCGTCATCAGAATACATTACAACTTCAGCCTTCCTAACAGCATATGGCAAATAAAAATTGAAAATAAAAGTGGCCCCAAACAACTCCCTTGTGGAACACCGAAAGATATCCTTCTGCTGTCAAAAAACAGCCAATGAAAAACACTCACTGTGATCTGCCAGAGAGGTGGCTTTTCATCCAGGCAAGAGCTAGAGGTAAAACACCATAACATTTGAGTTTAGCTAAAAGAATGCTGTGATCAGTGACATCAAAAGCTGCAGTAAAATCCAACAGCGCAGCCCCTACTAGTTTCTTGTCATCTATATTTGTTAACCACTGATCACTCATGTGTACTAATGCAGTGCTCGTAGAGTGTCCTGGTCTATAAGCATGCTGTGCTTTTGAGAGTAGTCCATTACTACAAAAATAATTTAACATTTGATTAAAAATAATCTTCTCTAGTATCTTACTCAACACAGGGAGTATTCTAATTGGTCTACAATTGGAGCCAGTAAAACCTGCTTTTCCATCTTTGGGTAAAAGTATAATTTTAGACTCTTTCCAAAGCTCAGGAAAGGCTCCACTGAGTAAAGATCTATTAAAGATATGACATATCGGTTTGGAAAGCAGGCTAACAACAATCTTAAAGGTCCCATATTATGCAAAATGCACTTTTTCAAGGTTTTCCAGTGAAAATATGTGTCCCCGGCCTGCCTACAGACTCCCCTGATATGAGAACAGTGCACTCTCTCCCTCTCTTGCTTGCTCCACCTTTCAGTGAATGCAGGCAAAAACACTCTGTTTGGATTTTTCCCCGCATATGATGTCATATGCGGGGACGCCGCCTCCTCTAGGCAAGGAGCTGCCTCCTCTGGGCAGTAAGCCCTGCCTCTGCTGCCACCCCCTGGAAACCTGAAGGTCCCCTCCCGGTCGCCATTTTTTCCCCCGCTAATGCTGCTCTGGTAAATAAAGATGTTGAAAGCACGAGCAAAGTACGGCAAGTGCTCTGTTGTTGGCTGTAGCAACAAGCACAAATGTCTTCATTTACTCCCATCATCTCACCCAGAGAAGACTCAATGGATTCATTTTGTTTTTGACGGAAATGTCCCCACAACACTGGGTAAAGTGATATGTGTGTGTGTGTGGACTGCTTCATGAACGAGGGTCAGACTCAGTACAAAGCCGGAGTCACTTCAACACTAAAACTGACGTTGGATCAGAGTCCACTGGCTGTGACCTGACTTCAAATGTGGCAGCGTTAAGTTTTATCATGTTTATGCTGCTTTGCTGTGTGTTTAGTCGTATCGATATGGCGTTAGCATCGCGGCTAATATGAGTAGCATCTACTTCATGTCAGCATGTAATATTGAGGGAGAGTCAAGATAATCTGTGTAAACGTTAAGCCTCATATGAAGCTAATGAACTAAACCGAATAGTAAACTGGATGCTGGTAACTTTTTGTGTGTGACTTCATGCTGACAGGTTTGTGTTGTTATGGACGTCTCCTCTCTCCTCTGTGATGTTGTGTAACTTAGATCAGCACCAAGCTGCTAAGTTTGTCAGACCTGAAATGTGTAGTTAC
This sequence comes from Lutjanus argentimaculatus, assembly GCA_034769285.1. Classification (NCBI taxonomy): domain Eukaryota; kingdom Metazoa; phylum Chordata; class Actinopteri; order Lutjaniformes; family Lutjanidae; genus Lutjanus; species Lutjanus argentimaculatus. The sequence continues at coordinate 272,099 of JAWZSL010000114.1, forward strand.
CTGCTGCAGAATCAAGCCCACAAACTTGTATTCAGACTAAACCGGGCGTTGTGATTAGCGCAGGTATGTGGTTGTGTTTATCTGCGCTTAGAATGTAAGAATTGAAATAGTCTGTTTAGTTTGCATTACATTACATTACAAACTCAGTGGGGGGTGCAGGACATGCAGGAGGAGGAGAGGGACGCGTCCATAACAACGACTGTTCTACTTTGAATCAATACAATTCATAAAATCATGACTACATGGGTTAACGATTTTTACTCACAAAAAGGACATTGTGTATTGTAACAATGACCATGTCACACACAGTAGGTGTTATTATAAATGTATTAGGACTCATAGCAGTGTATGATGACACATATGGTCTCAGTAGCACTTGACAGAGCCTTGGTGTTACAGTTACAGTGTAACGTGATGAGATAATTGATACCAAATACTTACTGGTTTTTGAATTCTGCACTGCAACATATCACATTTATCTTTCATTTCTAAGAATAAATGTTTACTATGAATTATAGGAATTTAAAAAACAAAAACAAAAAAAAGTCAGTAAGAAGGACTGTGAGAAGTATTGATCAGAATTATTCTGTTAAGATAATCATGCTGACAGTTTCATTTAATTGGGTTTATAAATTCATCACACATACTGTCAGTAGTTATTAGTACTATACTGTATTGTAAACATTTTTTTCTTTTTTAGCAGCTGCTGCCTTCTACAAGCTGGAGAAGATGCTGACCAACAAGATGGCTGTTAGAAAACTGAGCCCCTCCACCAGACTTCATCTGAGGCTTTCCACAGCATCGTCCTTTGTTTTACACCAAACAAAGCTGTGCAGGTAAATAGAATTGTAGTTATGTTGAACTTGTTAAAATATGTACAGTTTGTCATGATTTACATCTTTGATTTTCTCTGTACTGCTGTACTTCCAGACTCTGCCTGGCTGACATGTATTACAAATGCTGAAAAACCACACGTCACATCTGGTGGAGACCAACTCTTCAAAGTGCAAAGTTCCCAAAGGCCATGAGAGGAGCATACAGAGCAAAACCAGAGAAGACTGAGACAACATTTTGTAAGTGTTACGTTCTTTTATTTGTCACTAAAATTAAGTCATGTACATGTTGTATTTACAGTTGCACTGTCACATTTTTTGTTGTAAAAGTTTCAACAAAAAAATAGAAAACTATTATTAAAATTATATAAATACACACACAACTGATATGCACAGTTTTTTTTGTTTTTTTTTTTAAGTCTAAACAAAATCTTTGTGTAATACTGCACAGGGTATGTGGCTGATTTGATGGACCTCATCTTTGAGAAAGTCCTTCTGGACCCAGCACCAGACATGGATGAAGATCCAGAGGACATGAGTGCGCAGTATGAGGAGCGAGACGAGGAGGAGGTCGTCGCCAACTGTGTGTCCTGGTTCAACTAAGGGGAGGTCTGAATCCAACATAGCGGCCCTGGGCACCAGGAAACATGGTGAGAATCTGAAGAACCAGACTGTGACGAGGAGTGACGAGGAAGCACCAGCTCACAACACTCTGATAGGCTGATACCTGTAACGACTGAAACAAGAGGAAAAGATGTCCAGTTAGCATTGTAGCCTTGTAAACATCAATATTTGATATGTCAAACATTTTTCATATGGATTCAGTGAATTTCAGTTTTTTACTGTCATGGATAATAGGTACATCATTTGACATGTTATATGTTGTGATATATATGTGATTCAATAAATGCTTCATGGTGTAAAAATGATCTCCTGTGAATTCATGTTTAATATGCACAGTATCTACTTATTATGGGATGTGTTTCTCCATTCACGATGTTTTGTGAACACTGTAATGTTATGAACCACTGAAGTCATGTAAAGCAAATGCAAAGAATCTGACATATTAACTTCATAAATACAAAGTTACAATAGATTGTGATTTTTTTTTCTGTCAGTATTGTGAAATAAACCCTGACAGGTTGATGCAGGACCACAACACAAAGTGGAGTTAATTCATCCTCAAGGAGTTTATTTCACAATACTGATTACTCACTGTACATTATCCTGTTTCATATACAGTAACTTACCATGATAAATACATTTGACACAAAATATTGATTTTAAAATAACTGTGCAGCTCATTCAGAGTCATTCTCATTCTAAGGTCTGTTGTGAGCACAAAAAAAATAGAAAAATGTAAATATTTCAACAAAATGTAAGGCCTATGAAATTCAAACCTGACAGACATTAGACAAGCTGTGGTGGATGAGCAGGAAGCTTTGACAAATTTCAAATACATAATGTTGGAACTTTGTAACAGGTAAACTGTAACAGTGTAGTTTACAAACCACTGCACACAGCCTCGACCTCAGAAAACTGACGATAAAATTATGTTAAATGATGATACTGAAATTTTATGAAAACCAAAACAAGCTCAGTATTATATGAACTGTTTAACTGTTAACACTGTTTTGATGGCATCTCTGCTGAGAATATTGCAGAACAAAAAGATAATTTATTGTCAGTAATCATCAAAATATGTAATTGGGACACGTAACACCTGCACAGGTAAGAGTACTAACATGTCTCACCAGAGACATGACGGTTAACTACATGCACAAAAGACAATGTCACTTATTCGCCAAAATTTCCCTCAATAATGACCAAGCGAGTGAGTTACACTTAGCATTATCTACCGAGCTACATTTTAGCGCTGTATCAACACACACACATCGACTAATTGTAACGCACCAAAACACACCAAATTGTTGACTTACCATCAGAAATGTCCTGCAGCATCCACAGAGTTTGAACTTCTGCAGGAGCCTCTGTGTCACATTCTGGATCAAAATCAGACGTTTGAATTTCAGCAGGTCTGAGACCAGCCGTATCCGTGTCCAGCATCAGGGTTGGCCCCTCACGCCCACTTCCTGAGAGGGGCGCGACTAGTCACAGCTCATTTGCATTTAAAGCTACAGGCACAGAAACAGCTCGTTTCTAGAGAGGCTGAAATAGAGGGATTTAGAGGCCTGCTGATCTGTATGATCTGAGTGGTGTTTTATGAGAAAAACTTCAAAAGCATGTTTTGAGGACCTCTGAGACATATAAAAACTTATCAGAAAGGGGCATAATATGAGACCTTTAAAAATTTTTCCAATCCGGGTTATCAATGCCTGGAGATGTATCATCTGACAGAGAGAGCAACATCCCCTCCACTGTATACTGGTTAACTATCAAATGCAAAGTTTTGTCACTCATTATATTGTTAACAATATTGCAAGGTAAATTATCAAATTTCATGCAAGATCTTAACCTGTCTACTTTGATGAAAAAATTGTTAAAATTAGCTACTTCGTACAGCCTGGTGATGAGCTGACCTGCACATTCCACGTACTTTTGAGACTTCCCAGACTTAGACATTAATTCATTCAAGGTTTTCCACAGTTTTTTAGTATCATGTGCAGAGTTACAAATCTTTTGTTTAAAATATTCTCTTTTTGGTATAATTTAACTTTGTAACCTTATTTCTCAACTTGCAATAAATGTTTTTATCTAAAGAGCACTGATTTTTGAGCAGTAGTCTTGGCATTGTCCCTTTGAAGTGTAGGCGAGGGGTGGGGTGTGTAGGTAGGTATGGACTTATTTTGACATAAAGAATAGAGAATACACCAAACAACGCCACCTGGGGAATTTCACCCCAGGAAATACTTAAAGACATTGAATATGGTGTATAGGGTAGATGTAAGGCCCACAGGTTCATTACTGATAAAGAGGCTGAGACATGTAATCACAATTAAAACAGACTTTTATTGATAATAAGCAAATAATCAAAGCAAATAGCAGGGGCTGGAGCTGCTGAAAAAGAAGAAGATTATTAATAAACAAGAGAACCAAAAATAACGGTAGATAAAATTACCTTATTACAATATGGGTTTAAAAAGGCCTTGATATAAATTCTAAAAGAAGGTGAACAATACAGAAGTTAAAAACTCAGCCCAACCTAAGCAAAACTAAAACCAAGAAACTGAGCTGAGGCCACTTGGGAGAGGCAGACTACTCAGAGGAGTGCCTAGGGGTGCTACCACTATTCACCACAAGTAAGCACAGCAAACACAGCAATCCTCAAACAAAAGAAATGGTGCAGTCTATGGTGTCCTAGTGCAACTCTTCACACACAAATGTGAAAGGACCTCAGCCTCAGCCTAGCCTCTCACCAGCATGGCTCTCGCTCCTGAAATAAAGAAAACTCACAAAATAATTACGAAAACAATGTAACCTAGTTGTATCCCAGTTGGCTGAACAAATACAAAATAACTCCAAACTAAACTATACAATACAACCTAGTATGGCAAAATGATAAGCAAAAACTGGAAACAACTAAATCATAAGTCAATAATTAATAATTAAAGCAACAAGTAACTGAAGAACAAACTAATAATTAAGGGCAAAACAGGAAAGGAGCAAAGCAAAACAGTAGGCAAAGCAAAGCAAACCAAAGGGCAAAGTAGCAGTGGTAAAACAAAGGGGCAGGAGGACCTGAAAACAAGGGCAGAAAACCTGGTACCTAGCCAGCCAACACATTGCACATGCTAAATAAAATCAAAATGTTAAGTACAATGGTACACAAAAAGGCGACTGTTGGCACTAGTGACAGGTCTGATGACACTGAAACCTCGGCGCATGCGCCGAGCAAACAAGGCGAAACCCCGTGTTGGTGCGCATATCACTGTAAGAAAAACCACGTGACCGATACAGTTCCTGTGTCGTTTGGTTGTGAACGTGCCAAATTGTATTTATAAACAGGAAATGTATCGACACGGTTGTGGTTTTGTTGGATGGAGATAGTTTGCGTTGTTTGCTTTTCATTGGTTTTTGGCTTGTCACCGAATACCATGGATCAACCAAGGAAGAGGAAGTTTTCTCCTGTGTGGGATCATTTTGATCTTATCACGGAGAATAAGGTAAATTATTATTCCATTCTCGTTTCCACTATTGATCATTTTTCTTTCAGGTTATTCCAATTTCTTTCTGAAGAATACTGAATTAGTTTACAAGGACTAACTTTTATTTCTATTGTAGGTGAAATGTAGGATTTGCTCCCAGGAGCTGTCTTACTGTAACCGGAGCACTTCCACAATGCTGAGGCATTATCGTGCCCGGCATGAGAAGGAAGATCCAGTTAACACTCCCGTGATCAGCCCTGGTGTTTCCAGAAAGCAGGCGATTGATGAGGCTGTAGTGAACATGATCATTACAGACTGTCAGCCGCTTAGCCTTGTGGAAGACGAGGGGTTCCAAGAGCTGCTCCAACTCCTTGAGCCCTCATATGTACTGCCAAGCAGAAAGATACGTGAAACAAACTGATGAATGGGTGATATACATGTTAACAAAGAAAATGCACGTTATGTGCCTTCATTCATTAATCTACTCCACTTGTGTTGTTAATTTTAGGCTATCAAGACCATGATTAGCCAGAGGTATGAGGAGAAAAAGGAGCAAGTTAAAAAAGAGCTGCAGAGTGCAGTTGCAGTCAGCCTAACAGCTGACATGTGGACATCCATGAACATGGAGGCTTACCTGGCTGTGACCTGTCACTATGTCGACAGTGAGGACCATACACTGTGTACATCAATGTTGGGAGTGGAACACTTCCCTCAGCAGCACACTTCTGAAAATTTGGCCCAAGCAAAAAAAAACTTGATGGAGGAGTGGGCCATAGCAGAGAAAGTGACATGTCTGGTCACAGATGCGGCTGCAAACACGACTGCGTGTGTCAGGAAGCTCCAAATCAGGCACACAATTTGCATAGCGCATTCTCTAAACTTAACAGTCTGAAAATCATGTGACCAAATTGAGACACTCACTGATATCCGAAATAAAACACGGCAGATTGTAACATACTTTCGAACCAGTACTACAGCCAAAGAGAAGCTGGCTTTAAGACTTTATGTGACCTGTGGGCGGCAGTCTTGTAAGACGGAGCAAAGATATATGTTTTTTTAAAATGCCTTTGTCTGAACCTCCTGTTTCTACAATAACGTCCAAATGCATTAAGGGGAAATAAATAAAACGTTGAAATAAACTGTTGCATGTGTTTTGCTCCACGGTGCTAAAAAGATGATTTCACAACTAGAGCCTGAGAAGAAATGAGCCAAGCCCATGTTCATCAGCATGAGTGATGAACAAACATCTTAACATTTCCTCTTTACACATAGATGTGTTGCCGTGACAGAAACAAATGATGTCATTACCACATTCAGTTTGTATATATGGAATTATTGAAACCTGAATACATGGAACAAATGTCTGAATATATGGAATGAACCTTGAATATACTGGATAAAAGTCTGAATATATGCAATGAAATCTGAAGTAATCAGGGCACTGGCGCCATCTTGTGGTTTCTCTGTATGCTTGTATTGGATGCTGCAGCAAGAACAAAGGCAAAATGAGTGAGTCGTCAAGAGACATAGTGGTAGCAATTTTAAGCAATGAAGACGTAATTTGGCTAATGCACATGGTAATGAACTCAGTACGGAGGAGGAAGTCTGCAATTTTTCATCGTGGGAGACTGAGGGCAGTGGCAGGTCAGGCCATGCCTGCATATCAGGCCATGGCCTCGGTAAATGCAGAGTCAAATACAACTTTACTCTCACAGGAGTCTCCCACCACAGCTCTGATATATAACCTTCACCCTTTCATGCTTAAGGTCCCAAGACACAGGAGGTAAGAAAAAGCACATTTGGCTGTTGCGTACACACACATCTCCACAATCACAAAAACCTTCATTTACAGTATGTTCGGTCTTGTCACCACAGAGGAGTGTGGATTCGTAAAGTGTCCTCTGAACATATTTTCTATCAGCAATTAAGTGTAAATATTGAAGTTAAAAGCGTATGGGTGTGTGTCACGCTTGGCTGAGGCATGCACACACATCTCCATAATCAAAAAACAATTTTCATCCAGTGAGGCACGAAACAAGATGGCTGCATGGCACTGAGCGCTGACAAAACCTCCTCCTTTTGTGTATTAATTGCGGCTCATGGACAGTTTCAACACCAGTTTGACTCAAAGAAACACTCAACTAAAGAGATGCCCTCAAAAAAAGAACCAAATTCAACGAAGAAACAAGACTCCAGCAGACGGCAACAAGCTGACGATTCCCCCAAGGAATTAGCTACGCTAATCAAGTAAACAATGGCAACAGAGATGGAAACGATGCAGGAGACGGTAGCCGACATGCTCAAGGATGCACTCCCTGTAGAGAAGCACATGATAGAGAATGGCAACATTCTCCAGTCATTAAAAGAAGAGTCGGGCAGTCACGCTAAAAAAATTAGCATAGTCTTCAGCAAAAGGGACATAATCCAAGTTAACCTGCACAAAAACGAGAAAGACACTAGCTCTGGCCTCACAGAGATGGCTAACTTGTGCAAAAAATTTGGTGGACAGGTGCAGGAGAAACAATGTGCGTCTGGTCAACTTACCAACAGATGTTGAGGGTGACAACCCGAGAGGCTACCTACAGAGGATGCTCTCTACCTGGATCCCATCACTTGGGGGCTCCCATGATGCTCCGGTGGGGATTGACCGTGCACATCGGGTGTTTTCCAACAACATGTCGAGACCATGTACCATGATCTTCAGGCTATTACGCTGTACTGACTGACAGGCCATCCTGGAGGGTGCACGAAAAGCCAACCCTACTGTCCCTGATGGCACCAAGTTGCAGTTCTTCACCAATTACAGCCCCAGGATGACACAGGAACAGCAGGAGACAGAGAGATCCACGCAAAACTCTGGCAGAAGGGCGTCGACTCATTCCTGGTGTACCCACCGATCCTGAGGGTAAATAGCAAGGGCACGAGGATGATGATTAACTCGGTGGAAGAGGCAAAAGAAGCCCTGAAAGTATCAGTGCAGGGGGATATGGAAGAAGACTCAGGGCAAAGAGCACAAGCTCAAGAGGAAACGGAGTAGCAGCAAGGAACTTAACCAGCCTGTATGCACACTTCCATGGGCTCAGGCAAGTTAATGTGCTGAATGTAAAATTTAGGGGGCCAAGCCCGCGGGGCCTGGGACCGCGTATGCTAGCATACGCGTTTCCCAGGACCAGCGGTGCTGGGAACCCTCTCTATTTTTATTTTTCCGTTGATAAAAGTGTTGCTGCAGGCTAAACCGTGCAAGGCAGGGCAGTGCAATTTGGACGGTTGGTCCAGACCCCTGCAGGGACCTCAGACGCAAAAAATGACATATGTCCGCCAGCAGGTGGCGCTATAACCAAGGGCAATGCCTTTTGGCCTAGAACTCCCAAAACCGTTAGTCGCACATTCAAAAGCCTCATATCCACAGATTCCCTGAATTGCCCTGAATCACCTGGCCTAGGCCACGCCCACTTCCGCCTACAATTTTTTTTCGCTACATCGCGAAAACTAGAAAACATACTTTTTCAAACTCCTCCTTGGGGTTCTGTCCGATCAGTGTGAAATTTGGCACGTACATTCAGCAGCTGGACCCGATCTAAAGTTATCAAAAGAATTTTGTTCCGTCAAAATATGCGCAAATTATCAACGAATAAAATTTTCTAGCTACCTATAAAAACGCGAACATTTGCATAACTCGGCCAAAGTACATGCTAATGACACCAAATCTGAGATCATTGGTTGCCATGTGACTGTGGGGGTATGAGCCAAATTTGGCTAATGTTGGCCACTAGGGGGCGCTGCAAATATGGGAACGTTATATCTCTTAAACGCAAACACCAATTTTTACCAAATTTGGTGGGCATGACGCTGGGTCACTCCTGAGGCCAAATCTTGAAGGTCATCACGACTGGTCAAAGTGGGCGTGGCTTATTACGAGATAAACAACAAACATTTATTTCAGCTTAAGTATTAAGCTGAGGGCTTCGAAATTTACAGGGTATATATAGAATAGCACACACACCGCCCATACCAAAAAATGTGCATCTACTCCACTAGGTGGCGCCGTAACTGACGCAAACGCGTTTTGGCCTGTAACTTCCACATTTTAAACCACATCTTCATAAACTTTATATCCACGTGTTCCCTAAATAGATCCGCATCTTTTGACATAGGCCACGCCCACTCCCACAGCATATTTCTCTTTGTAAGACGCTACACGTCAAAAAACTACTTTTTCGAACTCCTCCTAGGGTTTACGCTCCAGCTGCACAAAACTTTGCACATACAATCTCCAGATGGGCCTGATCAAAAGTTATCAAAAGAATTTTGCTACTCCAAAAAATGCGGTACTTATAAATAAACAAATTTTTCCGCTAGCTAAAAAACACATACTGTTGCATATTTTTGTCAAAGTAAAAGCTATCAAGATCAAACTCAATCCACACGTTTCAGAGATCAACCAGAGACTCTGTGCCAAATTCGGCGCAAATTGACCGATAGGGGGCGCTATAAACAGAGAAATATCAAGTGACATAAAAGTTCATCGGATTCGCACGAAATTTGGTGAGCATGATGGGGAGTCACTCCCGAGGCCAGCCGTGAAGTTTAGTACTGTTTGGTAAAAGTGGGCATGACTTCTTACAACAAACATGTTCAGCAATAATACAGAGCTTCCAGTGCTCTTCCCATTGCAATAAGAGGAATGGAGAGAGACGGCAGTCTTGTTTGACCTCTTCTTGGCGATGTATCTCCTGGTACCAAATAGAGCCATTCGCGTTACGTGGGCTCCGCGAGACCCGGGGGCCGAGTTGCGCGGGGAGGCTTGGCCCCCGTTCATAACTGCTTGCAGTTCTAGTTTCTGTTTATTTTTTCTGTGGTAAGTCGTTTGTTATACTCTTTTGCTAGATATTGGGCCTGCTTATTTTTGAATTTAGTGGGTTTTGATGTTATTGTAATTGCTCGGGTAACTGGTTTATACAAAGACAAAGTGAAGTCCGTCTAGAAGTTATATTTAATTTTTAAGGTAGTATTGAACACACCTAATTGTTATACTTTGCGAGGTTCAAAGTTAGAAAAACAATAGTTAATTTTGGGTGACTTTAGCAACACATGTTCAATTCTGTTTATACCTGTGGCTTGATATGACGTCATCGCTAAGTGACAGTCTGTTTAAGTAACTGTCTCTTTAAAGAGAGCAATTAGCTGCCTTACAATATGTTGTATTAGGTTTGAGATGGGAATGAGTGTATTTGTATAGATTAATCTATTTGGTAGTTCTCTTTATTTGATTTGGTTGTCTTTTGGGACTGCTTTGACATTCTAATTTTTGTGAGCTAGAGGGGGATAGTTAGTGTTCAGTGTTAGACATTGCTCAGTGACACTCACAGATGTTACAAGGTAAGGGGAATGGTGGCAGCACACATAAATTGGAAATATTACATCATTTAATGTTAGAGGATTAAACTCTCCATATAAGCGTTCCAAGATACACAATATTGACAAAAGTATCAGGACGCCCCTCCAAATCATTGAATTCAGGTGTTCCAATCACATAAAATCAAGCACCTACACATGCGGACTGCTTCTACAAACATTTGTGAAAGAATGGGTCGCTCTCAGGAGAATAGAATTCAAGTGTGGTACTGTGATAGGTTGCCACCTGTGCAATAAGTCCATTCATGAAATTTCCACGCTACTAAATATTCCACAGTAAACTGTTAGTGGTATTATAACAAAGTGGAAGTGATTGGGAACAACAGCAACTCAGCCACAAAGTGGTAGGCCACGTAAAATCACAGAACGAGGTCAGCGCATGCTGAGGTGCACAGTGCGCAGAAGTCACCAACTTTCCGCAGAGTCAATAGCTACAGGCCTCCAAACTTTGTGTGGCCTTCAAATTAGCTCAAGAACAGTGCGTAGAGAGCTTCACTGATTGGGTTTCCATGGTGGAGCAGCTGCATCCGAGCCTTACATTGCCAAGTGCAATGCAAAGCGTCGGCTGCAGTGGTGTAAAGCACGCCGCCAATGGACTCTGGGTTTGGCGGTTGCCATGAGAACGGTACTTGCCTGACTGCATTGTGTAAAGTGTAAAGTTTGGTGGAGGGGAGGATCATGGTGTGGGGTTGTTTTTCAGGGTTGGGCTTGGCCCCTTAGTTCCAGTGAAAGGAACTCTTAATGCTTCAGCATACCAAGACATTTTGGACAATTTCATGCGGAAGAGTCCTGACCTCAACCCGATAGAACACCTTTGGGATGAATTAGAGTGGAGACTGTGAGCCAGGCCTTCTCTACATCAGTGCCTGACCTCATAAATGCACTTCTGGAAGAATGGTCAAAAATTCCCATAAACACACTCCTAAACCTTGTGAAAGCCTTCCTAGAAGAGTTGAAGCTGTCATAGCTGCAAAGGGTGGGCCAACTCCATATTAAACCCTACGGATTAGGAATGGGATGTCATTAAAGTTCATGTGCGTGTAAAGGCAGATGTCCTGATACTTTTGGCAATATAGTGTATTAGATTTCCTACGCAGAAAGAAGATAGATATTGCACTCTTGCAAGAGACACATCTGAAACCTAATGATGTTTCTAGGGTTCAAAACTGTTTTTATAAACCAGTTGTGGCATCAAATGATGGTACATGTACAAAGGGAGTTAGGATATTGATGAGAAGTGGCATAAATCTATCAATTGAAAGTTGGCTCTGACAAGGAGTGAAGTTTGGCTTTTTGCTGTACATCCATTCAGGGCAATAAAGTTGCATTTATAAGTTTATATACCCCAACCAGAGGTGGGTAGTAATGCGTTACATGTACTCTGTTACATTTACCTAAATAATTTTTTGGATAAATTCTACTTGTAAGAGTAGTTTTAATGCAAAATACTTTTTACTTTTACTTGAGTATATTTGTGAAGAAGGAACACTGCTTTTACCCCTGTTACATTGGGCTACATTCTGCTCGTTACTTGGATTTTTATTCATCGGTTAATCAATGCACGATCTGTTTGTTTTATCAGCGAGACTTCCGCCAAAGGCTCTGTCACATGACTTTGTTTGACCAATCAAACGTAGCCACTAGTGACGTTTGACTCCATTTCACCAATCAAACGGAGCCAGGCAGTCACATGACCATACACAAACTCTTTGCGGCCTGCACAGAAGCAAAGTGACTATGCGGGAGCGCACACATAAGAATGAGAGTAGACTGGCAACAATGGCAGAAACAACGGCGTGCGAACCAGAAGAGGCAGAACACCCGTAGCCTTACATGAAAACCATGTTTACTTTACAGACTACAAAAAAGAACAGCTATATCATGTGCTGTCATCTGTGTCTACCCAAACATGTCGACATTTCAGCCTACAAGAACTCCACTTCGAACTTCAGAAAACACATTGCGGTAAGTTGTATATGAGTTTTGTCTGTGGATAGGCTAACATTAGCCCTGTTATAACGTCATAAATAACTGTCAAATGTTTTACAACAGGAGAAGATACATTCAAATACATCCAGGCCAACTCACCGTAAAAAGTTAAACAGAAATACCACGCGTACACACAATTACACTAAATATCTGCCTCCACACGAACAGTTTAGAAATTAATGTGATATAGCCTACAATGATTATAAAAATTGTGCATATTTGCAACTAGCACTGGTGCTCCTATGTACATTTTAGAATCACAAACACCAAAAACTGTAGGAAAAGGCTCCTAAATGGAATTGCTCTGGAGCCCTATTTATACCAGTGGGGGTAGTGCATCATGCGGCACAATATAATGGTGCTATGAAGCATTATGTTTCACACATTTCCCATAAAGTTTCTGTTTGAATTTGATCTGATGATGAATGTATTTTAATAGATAGATCCCCTGTAGCCTCATTGATATTTTTTTCTGTCAACAGAGGGTTCACCCCAACAAACTGTCGAGGCACACTGACTTAATAGAGTCTCACAGAAAGCGAAAATCCTCCTCTTCTGATGAACCTCCTCTGAAGAATGTGATGATCACCGATTCCCTCGCTGTCCCACCACGGCAGATAACACAGACAACACTTGACAAGCTTGTGCTAAATTTTGTATGTGAAGCCAGCCAACCATTTTCTTTGGTTGAGATACCATCCTGTAAGACTATGATAGAAACTTTGCAACTTCAGTGTACAGTAATGACAAGAAAAATGTTGTGCTGTAGAATACAGGAAACTGCAAAGAACATGAAGAGCATAATCATCAAAAAGTTGAGCATGGTGAACCATGTTGCTACCACAACAGACTGCTGGTCTGCCAGACAGCGTAGTTACTTAGGTGTCACCTGTCACTGGATAGACCCCCACTTCTCTAGAGAGGCACTCCGCTGCATTGGCTTGTAGATGTGTCAAAGGCTCACACACATTTGATGTCCTTGCTGCAGCATTAGAGGAAATACATTCTGAGTACCACATCCGGGAAAAAGTGACCAGGACAACAACAGACAGTGGCTCAAACTTCCTGAAGGCCTTTCGATTATACAGTGTGGACGAGAAAGAGGACGAAGTTGCTGATGGACAGGAGGAAGGAGACTCCATCCTTGATGATGCGTCAGAAGATGAAAGTGAGTTAGAGGTGGAGTATCAAGATGTGTCTGCTATTTTGGATGATGACACTGGCCTTAGTACCAACTTCCAAAGCACCAAAAGTGTGCATGCCATCTCCTCAATCTCATATCAACTGTTGATGCCACTACAGCAGGAGCTGGCAGCGAAATGTTCAGGAGACTGTCTCGGTCTGCTTTTGCAAAATGCAGTGCACTGTGGAATAAAACCAGCAGGTCAGCCATGGCATTTGAAACAGTGGAACGTGAAGGCAAATTGCAGTTCCTCCAACCCAATCAGATCCAATGGAGCTCCCTGTTCCTCGCTGTAGAAAGGGTTGTGTGTATCCAGAAGGAGCAAGGAGAAAAAGCAATTCGCAATGTATGCACAGCATTGAAGATAAAGATGTAAGTTGGCAGAACTCACATTGTTAGAGTAATGAAATAGATGTCAGCATTGCTGATTAATGGGTGAATCCACCTGTCTTAAGTTGCAGTATAATTCTTTTCATGGTTGTGTGATAATAGTAGTTCATTTGAATGAAATAGTTTATTAAATGTTATTTCATTTTGTATCTATTTGTTTATTTAACATGGACAATGCACAATAAATATATGTACCAGAAATAGCTGTAAGCAAATTTTCATCTGTTCATCAGCTCAATCCAGCTGAAATGGGATTTTTGGCTGAGTACGCTGCTGTAATGAAGCCTGTTGCCATGGCCCTTAACATCCTCCAAGGGGAAACGTCTGTGCATATGGGATTCCTGCTGCCAACACTTCACCAGTTGCAGGACAAGCTGAAGAAGCTGGAGTCAACTTGCAAGGAGTGTGGACGTCTCATTGACGCCCTGCAGGATGGGATCCAAAAATGTTTTGGAGAGATCATTAAAGAACCTGAGCTGATTGCTGCAGCTATACTCATACCAAAGTTCAGAACATCCTGGACCACAGAAGAGAGCATCTTAAAAGCCGGTAAATGTATTTATGTATCAATTTAAATGTGAATCAGTAGACCTTGACATATATGAATTTATTTATGTTATTGTCATTTAGGTTTATATTGTGTCAGTGGCAGAAAATAGGTTGGCAAGAGTTACAAGCTCCGAGAGCTTTTAATACCAGAAACCAGAACAGACAGAACATACAAAAACACCAATTTTCAGTAAAACACACACACACACAGTTTATGGACACAGAGTCCTCTGAATGTACAGGCTGCCTTATTCTATGCAATCTTTGCCTGCTCAGCCTATTGTGCTGTTTGGAGGGCAAGTAAGGGAATTATGTGCAATTGAAATAAAATGTCTGCCATCTACTTCTCCCATTCTGATGACAAACAGGAGAACAACACACACACAGAATTTCATTTGGCAGAACACATTCAGTCTTCTCTACTATATATAACTTGTTACTACAAGTAAAGTTTACAGGGTTCATATACAATATTGTTACCTAAGTATTGGCTTCATATGAATGAAGAGAATGTTTTGAAATGACTAAATTGTTATCTGTTCCACTAATTTTCATTCAGCATAACAAACACCTAGTCTCTCGCTTACTGATTTTTAAACCTCATTCCAAATAATGTTTGAAGAATTCAAACACAGTGCTCAAGTGCTGTTTACAAGGCACTGATTTCAAAAATGTTGTTATGAAAAAGACTGACAGTCTGACAGAAGAGAATGTTTTGAAAAGAGGATATGTTTTGAAACTACTAAATTGGTAATAAAGGATTTATTACTGTTTCTTGTGGCTGAATTAACTTAATTTATGTTATTTTGTAAAGATTTCATTTATTATTGTTTTAGTTATAGGGATATTGTTTGGCAACATCTGAATTTGCACATTGCTATTTTATATTTTTGTCTATTTGATTACATTCATGCCCTGATTATTAAAACAATAAATCAGAAGTTACTCAGCAGTTACTCAGTACTTGAGTAGTTTTATCACTAAATACTTTTTACTCTTACTCAAGTAATTATATTTGGATGACTACTTTTTACTTTTACTTCAGTCATATTATTCTTAAGTAACAATACTCTTACTTGAGTACAATTATTGGCTACTCTACCCACCTCTGGCCCCAACTATATTTGAAGCTAATTTCTTTCCCTCAGTCACCTCTCAACTATTGAATTTGAGTGATTATCATCTCTATGTTGATTCGGATATGAATGCTTTTGTAAACAGTGACCTCAATAAATCTTTTCCAACTATATCTAGCTCTCAAGAATCTGCGTCCAAGACACTTAGTTTCTTTATAACAGTTTTTAATTTAATTGATGTGTGGATGATGCATAATCCCTCTGCTAAAGACTATACTTTCTTTTCCACAAGACATAAAACCTTCTCTCAAATGGATTATGTCCTTATATCCTCTGGTCTGTCTAATGTTTCTGTTGTTTAAATATGCACCAGGTGCCCCTTTTCTTTTAGCATTTACCAAAACGATGCTTTCACATTCTGACACTGGGCTAATTTTTACACATTAACACAACACTGAGACTGTAGTTTCAACAACCTTATTACTATAATGATTATTGTACGTTCCAAAAATGTAACAGATCTGTACCAACAAACACTTAGCCTTTGCACTCTAGGCCTGAACATGTACTCACCAAACTCACAAAATAAGGTGTATACTAAAGGCACATTGCAAAGTTTTTTGTTTAAAAGAAAAATCACGTATTTTCTTAAACTTGACCTATCCAGTCCCTTATGAACTCACAGCAGTTCATGTTAGTATCAATGTCTCTCAACACATGTATCATATGTAGCCCAGAGATTGTACACTTGTTTAACAGTCCATGAGGATGCCTGTTATGCCTCAAGGGGTACCTTGGTGATGTTATGACTGTAGAGGCATCACTGTTATCACGAGCATCATCATCGTTACCATCAGGATCAGGTGCAATGTCCAGCAGCTCCGGAGGTATCTTCTTGAAGAAGGAGGAATTCCTGATGATGAAGTGTCCATTTCTGGCTGCTGTAACCATGGAGCCTTTGACTTTGGTCACAGTGTATGGCTTACTGTTGTTGCGTGGTGAGCTTGTTATGCTTGGGCTGACAATGAAGCACAGTATCACCAGGAGTGAGAGTGTATGGTGTAGCTTGACGATGACAGTCTGTGTGAGATTTCATCTTGGCTTTAGCCTTCTTATCCTTTGCTCTCACTTCAGAGTCTGAACTGCTACTTGCTGTGTGGGTGAATGAAGGAATCTTTGTGTACAGCTTGCGTTGGAACAGCAGTTCAGCAGGTGAACTTTCCATTGTGCTGTGAGGTGTAGATTAGTATTCACCAAGGAAGATGTTCAGTTGTTGTTTCCAGGAAATTCCTTGTGTCTCTGCCACACGTACAGCTTTGCCCAACGTTCCCATGAATCTCTCAGCAGTAGCATTGGCTTGGGACCAAAGTGGTGTGATCTGGTGATGATGGAATCCTAGATAGTCTGCAAACTGGGAAAACTGGTCACTGTTGAATGGGGGACCATTAATAGTTTTTACAGCCCTGGGGATCCCAAACATGGAAAAAACTTTGTCCATAACTGGAATGACTGTGTTTGCTGAGGTTGACTTAACACTCTCAACAACTGGGTAACGTGTATAATCGTCCATGATTACAAGCAGGTATTCTCCAATTGGGAGTGGTCTGCACTAACACTATGCCAGGGGGCTTCTGGCAGAACTGACATTTTCAGTGGCTCAGTATGTGGTACTGGTGTGTTGGCCTGACATGTGAGACAACTGCGTACTGCTGCTTCTGCTTTGCGGTCAATATCTGGAAACCAAACCTTGGTTCTGAGCAGTGCTTTAGTTTTGACAATACCCTGGTGTCCTTCATGTGCTAATTGTAGTACTCTGTTTGTAGGGCAGTGGGAATTACTATTCTAGTGCAGTATGATATCTGATGCATGTGATGTTGTTAGTTCACTGCTAACTTGTCTGAACTGTTTTAATATGTCTGCATGTCGTGATTTGTCAGTTTTGTGCCATGTGTTGTGTCTGACATGAGCACTGACCTCTTGAAGAATAGGGTCTTTAAGTGCCTCTTCTTTAATCTCAGCGAGTGTCATGGCTTTAGGTGTTGCATGACTCACAATGAAGTTCACATACTCCTCTGCTACTTTTGCTGCACGTGTGCTGTCACTTGTCTGAGCAGGGATGGGGTGACGAGACATGTAGTCAGCAGGATGGTCAGCTCCTTTTCTGTACTTCACTTTGAAGTCATAGGGCCGATGCCTCAGTCTCCATCACTCAATTCTTGCAGGTAGTTTTGACCTGGGATTGTTCTATATGATTTCAAGTGCTTCGGGATCAGTTACTAGAGTTAGAGGATGATCATAGATGTAGAGGTGGAAATGCTCACAGTTCCACACAATAGCCAGCGCTTCCTTTTCTGTCTGTGAGTACCTCTTCTCCACATCACTGAGAGAATGACTAGCATATGCTATCATGTGTTTCACCCCTTTTTCATCTTTTTGGCAGAGGATTGCACCCAGTCCGACTGGGCTGGCATCCACAATCAGTTCTGTCTCTCTGCCTGGGTATGACATTGTAGTATCACTAGTCAGACTACCTTTCAGTGCCTGTAATGCAGCTTGTTGGTCTGGACCCCATTCCCTGGGTGTGTCTTTTCTGGTGAGATTGCGCAGGGGTTCTGAGATGGAGAAGTCTTTGATAAACCTGGAGCAATAGTTGGCCATACCCAGTAGACCCTCTTTTTACTTGGAGTCTGGGGGTCTGTGGTGTGCTGAACTGCAGCAACTTTCTTAGGGTCTGCTGAAACACCCTGTGCAGAGAAGATGAAACCAAAGAACTCAAGTCTGGACTTGTTGAACTCACATTTTTCACGATTGATCGCGAGACCGCTTTCTCTGAAACAGTGCTCGGAGGTTGTTGTCATGTTCAGTCTGGGAGGCACCATATATGATGATTGCTGAGATTTTTCACACCAGAGAGACCTTGCAATGTTTGGCATATGGTGTTTTGAAATACCTCAGCAGCAGAAGATATGCCAAAACTCAGTTTCTTGTAGTGCCTCAATCCAAGGTGAGTGGTAAATGTTGTGATGTATCTGCTGTCTGGGTGAAGCTCTAGCTGGTGGTATCCAGCTCTCAGATCCAGCTTGGAAAACACTGTCGCTCCATTCAACTCGTATACCACGTCATCCATGGTAGGAGTTATGTGACGTTCTCTCTCAATGGCCGTGTTAGCTTGGCGCATGTCAACACAGATTCTTACTTTGTCAGGATCTTTAGGCTTGGGAGGCATGACAATGGGTGACACCCATGGTGTTGGACCGGTGACCTCAATGATGTCATCTGCCTCCAGCTTCTGAAGCTCATCCTCGACCTTCTGTCGGATATGGAATGGCACATGTAAATGTGGTTGGCAGGTAGGTTTAACGTCAGGATTTATGTGAAGCTTTACCTGAAAGTTTTTCAGCTTTCCAATCCCTTGAAACAGCTCAGGATGATTTTCCAGTCTGGTGTGATAACTGTCCAAATTTTCTCCTGGTTCCTGCACGGCTTTTCTGAAGATGTACACTTGATACTGCACATTTTTCTTTGGAGAGAAGTATCCAGATAACTTCTGCTTTGTGTCTGCATATTTGTCATCTTTGGCTGCTAACGTGTTGTATATATCATGCCCTCTTTCTCCTGCTACATGCAACAATAATGCTTTAAGCCTAACATCTCCAGTAATTCATTGCAGTGGTGTAATTTTCTAACCTCTTGCAGCCATTTATTCCAGCGAGTTCTGACAGAACCAGGGTCAGTTTCTGTGTTAAAAGGTGGGAGAGAAGCAGTGTTTACTGCCATGCTTGTCGTGGTGCGCTGACTGCCACATTTGTTTGCTTTAGTTTAGCCAACTTAGCTTAACTTGGCTCATCCACTTGCCAGTCTTTCTCCCTTTCTTCCCTCGGGAAAAACAGCGGTGTCCGTGTTGCTTCTTTGTGTGTCTTTTCCTTTACTCCTCGTCGCCATTGTAATGTTTCTGTTCATGCGAACAGTAACATGGCTTTATTGACGAGCCTTACGCCGACATTGTGAACTCTGTCTCACTGACTGACTGTGTATATGCACTTCCCAATAGGTAGTGTAGTTTGACTATAAAAGACTCAACACACTCAATATTCCTCTGAATATTACAGTCTGCTCCCTTCAGTGCATGCGATCGAGTTTTTGCCCAAACATCTATCTGATCATAACCCAATCATATGTATCTTTAATTATGGGAGTGATAAAAATAGGGCTACTAGATGAAAGTTTAACTCCACCCTTCTAAAAAAAAAGGAATTCCTAACCCAACTGAAAACAGGACTGACTGAATTCATAAATATAGATAATAATAGTGTCTCAGATATGATAGTAGTGGCATTACCAATGGATCCTGCTGTACATATTCTATATGACGATTCCCATCTTTCCCTCACGGATAAAGCACGCAAAAAAATGGCTGGTAGACCTAACTGCAGCAAAGAAGATTGTAGTCCACCACTGGAAACCTCCTCACAATATTTCAAATATTCATTGGCTCCGGAGCTTTTTGGACATTTCTTACCTGGAACTATCATCAGCAAGGATTAGGACCAAAAACAATTTTAATGTGGACGAATCTGATATCTGAAAAATCTTGAAAGACCTTTTGTCTAAATAGGACTGCTCTGATCATCTACCTTGTTGGTTGGTGGGGGCAAGACGGAAGGGATAGGGAAAGGGGTTGAGGGTTGAGGGGTATGAAAAGCTAAAATGTAAATGGCAATTTGCTGTATCAGCTTTTAGCCTATTTGTTATTGTTCCAATAACAAAATGAATGATTAAAAAAATCATTAATGTTAAACAGCATGTGCACGCGTGTGTGTAAAATTGTTCTCACTAATAAGAAATGAGGAATTATTATTATAGTTATAAAGCCTATTAAATTTCAATAGACCTGCAAAGTGCGCACAGGACGGGATCACAGCTCTGAGATCGTCTTTAAAAGATCAGTCACATGGAGCAGCTGTAGTGTTTTTATTGGGATCCAGAAAAACAAGGATTGAACAATTATGATCTTATATCATTATATCTGACCATGAGATCAGGCCGACCAGAGGAGAAAACGTACGTGTTCTTCTGTCAGAGCCTGATGCTGGGTGGATAATCTGTGTGTAATTTTGCACACTGTTTGAAGCTGCACTTAAATCCGGTGTTCAGGGGATTGAAGTGCAGTTTTGTGGCCAGTTTCTGCTCTACCCTGCTCCTCACTCATCTCCCCGACTCCTGTTCAATGGGTCCTTCTTCAGGGGCTTCAGCCAGTGGAGCTCCATAATAATTATGACGATAATGATGAATTATAAAATATAACTTCAAGGTGTTTTAGCGTAAAACATAACCAGTTACATATCTGCATGACTTTTAAGGTTCATGTATTGTATTACTTTTTGCAGTTGTTCATATAAAATAAATTTGCACATCAAGCTGCTTTGGAAACGTCCTGTTGTCTCCATATGTTGTGCACTCTAACACTTTCATTTCTCCAGCGAGGAGATCTGTCTCCATGCTTTAAAAATCTTATCTCTTTGTTTCCTCCTGGTAAATCTGCCGTCATGCTGCCACCACTTGCACTTCTGGCGCACTTGCTTCTTACAGGTGATGACAGCCGACTTTCTGGCTCATTTACATGTTCAGCCTAAACTCATCCATGAATTAATGAGATCACTTGGGTACTGTGGATGGGTGTATCCCGCTGTTCACTGCAGGCACAAGGCGCGGGACAGGGCAGGATACCCCCTGTGTCTCTGGTGCAAGACGGCGAGGGTGGATTTATGACACATCTTGAATAAATTAAATCCATTGTGCCTCCTGATTTCCACTTGCACTTGAGATCAGAGTAAGATCGGACCCAAGTGGTGTGAAAATAAGTAAACAACAACAAACATACAACAATATACACAACAGTGTTACACATAATAATGTAGAACAAAAGTAATGCTGAAGATCAGGGGATAAGTGTGATCAAATATTGACAATCAGCCAGAATAATAAGTAATTAATTGCAGTTCAAAAAACAAATTTAGTTTGTAAAGAGAAAAAAATAATAACTGCAGTACATGCTTGAACATTTAATGTAATTATTATATTTTTTGAAATGTCCTTAACATTTCTCAGGTTTCAAGCACAGTTAAGCTGTCAACGTCCTGCTCAGTCCTTCACCAAAGAGGTGATTCTGCTGCCAGATAATGGAGTCACCCACGTGCCAAGGCGTGCCAAGAAAGTTTGGCTTTTTGAAAACGGCCATGTGAGGTCTGCTGTGGAATTTGGCTGTGACTGGAACACCAGCAGGGTAATGGAGGAGATAACTGCAGCCTTCCAGCCAGTTGTGGAGGGATGGAGGTAAGTTTTGAGTCGGTTTTGTCAGAATTATCATCCGTTTATGTTATTTACATTTTTGTGCAATAATAACATGAAACACTATGAAAGATTAATTTTGAGTGAGTGTGTATTTGTTTGTGAATTGCATTCCATATTGCTGCTGGGATGTGTAACAAAATACAAACAATTATACCTTTTTTCCACTACATTATGGTTGTATATGTTGTGACAAGTCCTTCAAACTTATATTCAACTAACTTAAATTAGTTTAAATAACTGAAAAAACTGACAGAATATCATTTCTGTGTGCACACAAACGTATTGAAACTAAAACCTTCCCATGTTTTGTAGTGTAGTCTGTTATGTTTAACATAAGTTTCATTGTGTGCTTTTCATTCTCTCAGGTTACAAATTTTGTTGCCGTGTCACAACAAATTAATTGAGCCATCCCTGACCCCAAAACAGACCCTGAGTGAAGACCTTCTGAAAAGACTGTTTCAGCAGAAGTCCATTTATGTCAGGTCTGACAGGGTCATTTTAAGTGAGGAGAAAGAATCTGTAAGTAGTGATAAAGAATTTAATAAATGTTTATGACAGTAACAATGGCAATATTATATTTTACACTGGATGTCTTTAAAGGGACAGTTTGCTCCAGAATCAAAAATATGTGTTTTCCTCTAGCCTGTAGAGCTATGTATCCACGTAGATTTTTTTGGTGTGAGTTGCAGAGTTTTACAGATATCTGTTAGAGTTTGGGCTTTGCCTCTCCCTTTCTTGTGTTTCCTGTTGTTTTCTCTCCCATGTGTGTTCATGTTTGTCTCAGTCTGTCTCTGTGTTGCTGGGCGTGGACTCTTGGCTCCCTCCTCCTGTCTGTCCATCTGATCCTCTGCAGCTGCTGATCCGTGCTCACCTGACCTAATCCACTTAATCAAGCCACTGCAGTGTATAACCTCGGCTCAGACATCCAGACTCTGCCAGGTCGTTCAGTCTTCAATGTGTTACAGACATCTGGGCCCTTTTTCTCAGAGGATTTTGATCATTTGTATTTTTTGGGTGTTTTCCTGGACGTCAGTTAACTCCTCCCCGCCAGCTCCACCAGAACACAAGTTTCAACCAGCTTCGGCTCCGTCTTCTGCCACCTGTTTGGATTGTTCACTCTCAGCTCCTTTGCCTGTCCTGCTGTGCACACCTTGCCCTCCTCAGCCAGTCCACTTCAGCCTGCTCTCAACAAAACAGAATAAACTGTCTAAACCATTCTCTGTCTCCAGATTGTGCTTACTTTTGGGTCTAAAAATTGAACTGCCATAACAATATTAGCTGTAGGGATGTCTGACTTCTCTCCAGTATAATTGGACTAAATGTCACTTGGCTTGTGGAGCTCAAAGTGCTTAAAATACATTTGAAAAATTCAACAGCAATGTCTTTTTCCAAAAATCATGACCTGGTTACTCAAAATAATCCACATATTTTGTTGTGAGCAGTTTCATGTAGGAACTACTTTCTTTCTATTAGACAAAGATTCTACTGCAGGAAGAAAGTAGTACCACAGGTATGTCTCCCTTCATGACCTCTCTACGCTATCAACCACCCAGGAGGAAGTTGTGGGGGTGCCATCTGTCCAGGCCAACATCCAGCGGTGTCGTTGGATCTGGAGGGAGGTTCGGGCTGCTCTTCTCCGCTTCGCTGCCTGGAACTGACGCCTTGCTGACCACCAGTGAACCCCTGCACCCACTTACCAACCTGGTCAGAGAGTGTGGCTTTTCTCCCACGACTTACCCCTTCAAGTCAAGTCCTGTAAGTTGCCAACCCGTTTTATCGGGTCTTTTGAAGTTGACAAGGTCATTAATCCCACTGCTGTAAAATTGAAACTGCCTGCATCTCTGAAGATTCACCCAAGCTTCCATGTTTTGTTGCTTAAGCTTGAGTCTTCCAGCTCCGTGTGTGTGCTGTGGGCAGGAACCTGGTGACCTCAACAGCTGCATGCAATTGCCTCATCAACTCTCAGCTCAAGAAACCAGCTCTCCAGCCATGCACTGCCATGTGCCATGATTCTACAGTAGTTGAGCAGGACTTGTGATGGCCACCAGAAATTCGAGACAAGGCGTCTGCAATCTGCAAGCTACCACAAAATCTGCACACTGGTTCTTTAAGAATGTTCTGGAAGAGAACTTTACATAAATCTGGTTATATAGTTTACACCATTTGAACTGTGGGAATGGACCTCCTGGAAACTGACTAAACACAGTATGGACACCAGTACATTTACTGTCAGTGATAATAGATTACTTCACGAAGTGGCCACAGGCTTACCCACTGAGTCTGCAAAGGACATAACTGCATATATAATCAAATTTGTCCATCAATTTGAGACCCCAAAAAGGATTTTGACAGATGAGGGCAAAGAATTTGTCGATTCAGTGAGTACATTAGTCTTTGGCAGAAATTGTCTAATGCCGATATTTTAAATATTACTTTTGCTCTGTGATCATTGTGTTTTAATTCCAAAGGCTCCTTATTTGTGTTCTGAGGTCTTGTCAGCATTTTCTCGTAATATTTTAGGACTGCTGTATTATATCTTACATGCAATGGTATACCAATGGTGGAGTCCACCAGTGATCAGTGTATTTCTTAAAACAACTTTCTCTTATGATTGCAGATCAACAAAACAGTGTGCAAAATCCTTAATATTAAAAGGTCCCAGTACTCATTCCCAAACCAATGGATTGGTAGAAAGGATGAATGGCACGATACAGAGGTGAGTCCCTGTTATATTCTTTAAAACACCATTTTAATAGCTTTTTTATTTACATTTCAGACAATGATGTGGATGGAGAGATAGAGGCTGCGACTCACAAAAAGATTGAATATTCTTGACGTCCTTCAAAGCAGCTGAAGTTCAAGATCAATCTGCTACAAGGAGGTCATCCTTACTTTGGAAATGGTCAATCCAGAACAACAAACATGCGAAGCTCCTGTATCCCCAGCAAACCAGAGCGATTATGTATTAAATGTGCTATTTTGCATCTTCATTAAAGTACTTGCAAAACTGCAGAGATAATGTTGTTGTCCTGCTGCACTGCAGTTCAGAACCTACTTGCCACAGACTACCTGCAGTCATTTCTGTTGCATCATTCCTGCAAGATGTCCAGAGCTGCTTAGATGCCAAAGAACCAGTCCAGAAGGAACAAAAGTACTGCAACAAAATCACTGGGACTCTGTATGAAATGCTGTCACAGTATACAATGAGTGTTCCTTTCTAAATATGATATAATACATACTGTTTTCAAGAGAAAAACACAAAATGTAATATTTTCCACATGAGTGGAATTTTTTATTTTTCTTTCCCCATGAAACCCATTAATACTGCAATTTTTCATCCTAATGTCATAACAGGATAAAATCATATATCCCGTGTTCTTAGGCTTAGCTTAAGAACACGGGATGTATTTCAATGTGGAAAGAAATGATCATGCCTACCAGCATGATTTGTGACATAGTTTGCACATACAATGAGAATGGACATCATAGTGAAGCAGGAGACGTCTTGTGCCCGACAGTTACTTAACTTTGAAATGAAATATATTTGCATATTCATAGATTCTGGATTTTTAATGAGAGAGAAGGGAGAGACATATTTCAAGGATTTTAACAAGATAACTGAACTTTTTTGTGCAAAAAACATCAGTATAAGTATTTTGTATGCATCTTAAGCATGTTTGAAGAGGATCTTTAACATGTTAAAGGTTGTTTAAATTCAAATTCAAATAAAATGTCTTTCTTTCCCCTATTTTGCTTTTTTAAAATTTTCAGCTGTGTGATGAGGTCGATGCTATGCACCCCTCTGCAGTCAACATCTGCCGCTGCTTCAGTGAGAACATCACATCTGTTCTTCCAAATATGCTTAAACAGGTCAAGGATTTGCCACTGCTTGTTGTTTGTTACAGGGCTCATGAAGAAATTACTGGCAGCATCCAACCGAACCGAAACCTCCAACCTTGGATCAAATCCATCTATAACCACTTGTGGTATGCTGGTGCAACTTATGGAGGTGACCGGGATGTGAGTAACGGTACATTCTTACAATTTTGAAGTGACTGCTATAACGTGTCTGTGAAGATTTTCAGTCACCCAAGTCATGATATTCGTAGCAAAGGTTGTTGTAGGCAGCTGGACTTGATAGAGTTCTCGAAGAAGCTTCTCGTCCAAGAAGCTTCTTCAGTTCTGGATGAGAGACAAAAGTATTCAAGAACTCTATCAAGTCCACTTGCCTACAACAACCTCTGCTATGAATGACTGCTGTAACAAATTATGGAGAGATATGAAGAAATAGCACAGCCAAATTACCGCATTTGCTTGTGAATTTTAATTCACAATATTCTGTATTTGCAGTGGCGGCTGGTGAATTTTTCTCCAGCGGAGGTTATGGTGGAAAACAGGCAAACATCTTAATGTATCACACCAGTGTATTTTAATATACGAAAAGGGCGGAACTAAATTAGTTAAGGTTAGTTGAGGTACTTCAATTAGTGCAAATCCTTTATAATTATATTTTATTTTACAATTTCTGCTGACAGACTAAAGTCAGCAAAAAGTACCTCAGTAGGTGTGAAAGAAATCTAATACCACAAATCTTCAGACAATGAAAGAAAATTATGAACACTTGTAGCTGAGTCAATATGTTATTTTCATATTTTTTTATTTTTGGAACATTTTCAAAACCTGTGTGTAATATTCTCTACCAAAATCAGTCAAAGTATGTATTGTAACCTTAATTTTTAATTTTTTATTACCTTTGTATTGAATTAATAATGTAAATGTTTTCATAGTTCCGTGTTACCTGTTGTAGCAGGGGGAGCTTTAATTAGTAACGCACAAAACACTCATTGGCGGCACAGCGGCAAACAAATAACTTTTGTGCTGGTAAGATGTGTTGTGATGCTCTCCCTCCTCTGCTGAAGCTAGCACGTTTTAAAGTAATTTGATTGACTTAAACTGCATGGAAATGTGATGATGGAGCAATGTTAATGTGTTCCTGAGTTTCTTTCTTTGGTTTTGTATGGTAAAAAACATGTTTTACTTCTGTTAAATCTGTCAGTTTTTTAATCATTTGCATATTTTCTGATTTGCTGCAGGGGACTGACGGAGAGCCTGCCACTGTGTGTGTGTATTGACTGAGCCCTGTGCTACTCTTTATAGAATAAATGTACAGATCCTGATTCCTGGTGTGAGAGCTATTCTTCAATCCACGAGCAGCCATTCTGCAGCTGCTACACACCAAAACCTATTACAAAATAAATTAATTAATTAAAAATTGCCATCTTGTGGCTTAAAATTGACTTTTTGCACATAAATTCTCCCTGAGAGATGCAAATGTCTCAGTGACTCTGTGGTTAAATGTCTTTGACAGGTTTATATAAAGTTCCTACTTTAAAGTGTGTTTCCCACTTTTCTGCACAAAACATAAACTATTTAAAAGTTTGAAAAAGACCAAAACCACACATCCAGCTTCTGTCATCATCTCCAGTGGGGAATGTAACTAAGTACATTTACTCAAGTACTGTACTTTATAAATTTCCAATTACATCCATATTAATTACTTTATAGTTCTACTCAACTTTTTTACTCCACTACATTTACCTGACAGGTACAGTTACAGTTACTGACAGGGAGCAGTTTACTACACAATACTTCACTTTTACTTTTCATACTTACATACTTTTACTATGGTTTGAATGCAGGACTTTTACTTGTAGTGAAGTATTTTCACAGTGTGGTATCAGTGTTTTCACTGAAGTAAAGGATGTGAATACTGGCCTGGCTCACCTGTCTGAGCTTGTCTTCTGATGTTCTCCCTTCACAACACCTTATTTATAGTGACTTAACTGATTTTATGACTCCATTCTAGCAGCTGATGCGCTAAACTCTTCCAGCTATCTACACATCTCACTCTGCTGTATTAATTATCGGATGTAGATCGAGCCTCTTGCTCTCTGCTGCCACCCAGAGGTTGACTATGTGTATGTGCCCCCCCCCCCAAGCTCCTATCTCTTGTATTGAGAGGATCAGACTGCACATGTACAATTTATAGCGAGAGTAAATGGGCAAAAAAAATGGGCTCCAAGCCAGAAACATGTGACCTAACAGTAACTTTAGATGCAAAACATTTTTAACAACACATTTTAGTGCAGATTATACATCCACTGACTACACAATATTGTCATTGCACATTTAAAAGAAATATACAGTATATATTTTAAAGTAATTAAGTCTACTTCACTGAAGTTTTAGGATGTGGGGAGAAGTGGGGTGGTGGCCTAGCACCTTCTATTGATCAGCCGCCATTGTGTATTTGTATCGCAGGATTTGATTTAAAAAAGTGGCAATTGCTACTTCATCATATTTGTGGTGTGCACCACTGGGAGGAAGATACCATAGCTTCAAAACCCTGTCAGCTATTGACCTGGACAAAGGCCTCATGAAGGACCTGAAACACATGGCCCTCTTCAAACACACAGGTTTGCACTACATAAGCAACATGTTTGTACAGCCCCATTCCAAGTAAAAAATGTCATTAGTATGGAAACTACCTGTTCACAGGTATTCAATGAATGAGTCAGTACTCTGTGTTCTCAGGCAAGCTTGATGTGTTCCATTCATCGCTGCTGAAGTACACAGAGAAGAGACCGCACTTCTACCCCTCCATGAGAGCTCGCACTCAGCTCATCATCATGGACCACAACGGAAATGTTCAGCGTGAAAGGCCTCCACCTCCATACAACTTATTTACTTGGACCATAACTGCTTGAATTTACCCTAAACAAGTATCTTCCACTGGATGTTAATTGATATGACTTTATGACTTTTATGTTTGCTTGGTCACCCACCTGTGCTTAAGTGGTGGGCGTATATGAATATTTAAAAATATAACTGGAGGATTTGAAAATGTGTAGTATGCTCTGTTTATGAGGATTTATGAGGATGTAAATGTTATGTTCTGAGTAACATAAAATTGGGAATTATTAAACATCAGTAGGCAATAGTATTTACATACTATATATTCATTACAGTTTTGTCTGTGACCAATTCTTATTGTTTTTTTTTCTGTGAAACAGACAAAAGAGTGGGTAGCCAAAAAGATCTACGTACCAACAACCCAAACATTCCCGCAAAATCTGGTGGTACATTTTCTGCAGCGACTCCTGGACCATACTGTCAAGTTCAAGGACCAACACTCACGTGTGTCTGTTCACCTACTACCCCACTACCAAGCTTGTACTAATGCTTTAGCATGTGATGTGTGCAACTTTGTTTGTTTGTTTGTTGTTTTTTTTTATTACAATATTTGTCAGGGACAATATTTCAATTCAGAATAGGTTTTACAATATAAATGCAGCTGTTTTTGAAGGCAGTTGACTCACAGTTTGTAGTGTATTTTTTGGCTATAATACCCCTATTTAGTAGTGTTGTCAGAAATATCAACATATTGATACTGAATATTTGAAATGTTTTCAATACTCATTTTTGTCAGTATCAATACTCTGGTACCAGCTGCACTTTCCACCCGCTCTTTCCTCTGACAGCGAATTGACACACATCTCTGCAGTGCTCACATAGTCCCACCTCCTCTCACTTACTCAGTGATTTCTGCTTGTCACTCATCTCTGTTCTAGTTGAATATCTGTTGTCATGTTACAGGCTTGTTCTCATTATCTTCTAATGAAAAACTAATATTCTTCTTGGTGGTATCACAAATGGGACAGAATATCAATGCTTTTCAAGGTACTGTATCAAAATGAGAAATTCCAGTATTAGTGATGGCAATCCAGCAGAGTAACTGTACCGCCCACTAGTGGTTACATAAGGATACTACCTGACCTGAGGGCTTTGTGATAGTCCTTTTTCACATCATACATTTGAACATGTCATAGAAGGAAAAGCACACATGTTACTAATAACATTAGCAGCCAGTAAGGCATGACATTGTGACAGGGAGTCAGCAGGCACTATAGCAGAACGCTGAAAGCGCAGCAGCTGAACTGAATTCAGATCTCATTCATTTGATCATTTCCACCTGTGCTTTTCATGCTGTCACATGTCAAATGTCTGCTGCGGCCTCACTGACATGATTTTCACAGCACAATCAAACACAACAAAAGTGAGGTTTCAACAAGCAGTCATGAAACAGCCATGAAACAGCCATGGCCTGTGTTCTCTGCACTTGTCAAACAATTAAGAAAAGAGGTGTGGACCTTTGCTCTTTGTGTTTTTCAAACAAGAACAGAGGAGTGGTCCTGTGTTCCATGTAATAATCAAGGATCAAAGGACAGAGGTGTGGACTTCCGTTCTTGGCATTTTTATGAGAAGAACAGAGGAGGGGTGTTCCATGTAATTGTTGAGCAGTACAGAACACAGTTGTGCACTGTAAAAAAAAAAAAAAAATCTGTGTAATTTACAGTAAAATACTGGCAGCTGTTGGTACCAGAACTTTACTGTAAAAAAATATTGTGACAATGTACAGTATAAGACATTACGGTATGCTTTTTTGGCAACTGTAAATTTCATGGTTGAAAACTGTTTAGATTATGGTAAATTACTATGAAAAAACAGATGCATCATAAACCTGTTACTTCTTGTATATGTATGCAGAAAGTTACTGTATACATATCATTGGCAGGTAATTTTACAGTAAATATGTTATTACTATAAATCTCAATAGCAGTAATATTGAGCTGGATAATTTTTCAACCATAACATAAACAATCTGCCTTTTGCTGTTGGCACATTTGTCATGGTTTAAAACACAAACAGTCCCTTGTTCTTGTCATCAAGAAGTCAGAGGAGGACCTGACTTTCCTCCAGTCCAGGTAAGTGTCACACAAATGATGGAAATATACAGTCTTGTGCTGTTGGCCACCTGCTTTTCACAGTGTAATTTCAGTGCAAGAGCAACTAAATTCCTCACTTTCTTCAACCTTTGAATCTTCAACATGGTGGATTGCTTGTTGCACACATAACCTCACCGAGGTTTTCATGGTAAAGGGAGGGGGGAACTACAGAGACAATCATTTCAAAGACTGTGTGGAGAGTAATAGACAATGAGCTTCAGTATGTGATGGTGTGGATATCAATTTTAAGCAAACTACAAAAAGCCTTCATGGAATCCCCCTTCTGTCAGAGTAGGAATAAACAAAATGGGCACTGTGTGGACCTGGAACTGTTTACAACTCATATAATACATTTCACCCATGGATAGAGGATGCTCCACAATTCACATGATAAGAAATTTGTCCCAGACTCCCCGTGCGGTAGGGCGTGGAAAAACAAACCACAGCACCACAACTGCTGTATTCTGTCTGCCTGGTATACAAATGGCAGCCCCACCTTTAGCGCTGGATTTAGCTCACTTCATAAACTCTATGATTCAAAAATCTTATAACACGACCTGACTGTTCACATTCCTCCACGCATTACGTTTACTAGCAAGATCGTAGTCTGTGTTTAGTGTGTTCTAGAATTTGGGGAACCCTGAAACACGCTTCCTTGGTCATGTCTGGAAGGGAATCCTTGATTTATGAAACTCTTGTGAGACAAACAACACAAGCCTTAAAATCAAATATGTACCGAGGTGTGTCGTTTATCAACTTGACCAACTTTATTGGCACGTTCAGATCTTCCACTGACCACTGCGCACAAAGTTCAAATTATTTGAGCTTTGATCTCATTTGCCACCGAGTCATTAACAGACTTAGTCACATATATGAGTCACCATTAACTGTTGCTACTGCCTTATAACCAGAGACCGCTCTGCAAATGAACGTACAAAGCTAGGCCGGGCAAGGACAGTTGAAAGCTACAGGAGCAGAGTGGAGAAGTTGCCTATGGGGTCTGAAAACATCGTAGATAGAGTAAAATTTGACTCAGTTTTCAATTCTTTGGAGCATTTCCATGTCTGCTAACCAGGACCTTCCACCATGGTTGCGTCCGTAAATCTTCAACTGTATCTAAAACACCTTGTCTCCATTGGGAAGCACTTCACCGTTTGTGCAGTTGAATAGGAGGCTCTCTCAACTAAAGTTCAAAGGTAGTGATGCTCATAACTGCCCTTGTGTGGTTAGAGCTGATGGAGAGAAGTTTGGAGGAAGTGCAGCACATACAGTAATTGGTGCTTGCTACGTCTTCTCCCTATCCTTGTGGGTACATGTATTAAGAATCCACTTGAAGACCAAGTTTGGCAGTTGTGCCTCAAGCTGAGGGAGATAGTAGAGATTGTCCATACTAACCAGGTAGTCTATTTGAAGTTACTTGTTGTGAAATATTTGGAGTCTAGAACAAGTGTTTTTTCTGACCAACCATTAAAGCCAAAACACCACTCCCTCCACCACTACCCTCATAATAAAATTTTGCCCACTCATACGCCTCTGGACTCTCCACTTTGAAAATC
The DNA here is from genome assembly GCA_034769285.1 of Lutjanus argentimaculatus. Classification (NCBI taxonomy): domain Eukaryota; kingdom Metazoa; phylum Chordata; class Actinopteri; order Lutjaniformes; family Lutjanidae; genus Lutjanus; species Lutjanus argentimaculatus. The sequence goes on from JAWZSL010000114.1 coordinate 304,393, forward strand.
AGCACACATATTTTAAAAAATGTGCATGGAAGCTCCATAATTTCATAAACCTTGGTAGAACGATGGCAGAAAGGCACCAGTTACAACAAGCCTGTTCATACTCAGGGAGCCTGTTCCCAGCCATTCTTCAAATAGGTGATGCCAGTGAATTTGATGATCAAATGTAAAATGTTGCCATTTGAGAAGCTGTTAGACAAAGAGGTATTAATAAGCAAATACAGCTGAAACTGTCTCTGTCACATTCAAGGTTACTACATACAAGAAAGGAATGGCTGTACTTCTCAATGTCAGTGATAGTGGTTATGTGGTTGAAAGGATTGTTTTGCTTCTGGTCAATCTGGGCAGTACTAGCCTTGGGTCTCGGTGTTCACGTCCTGCAGCATGACATACAAGCTCATCACATTCGTGTTAGTGTGGATTCCCCTGCAGGCTATTTCCCACCACTGTACAGTACAAGCTGTTTGGCATTGATGTAATTGTACTTTATCATTCTGTTTTTCAGGTGAAGCATAAAAGTGCCCTCCCTCACCTGGAAAATGAGTCACTGGAAATGATTCTACAACACTTGTCATAGATGGGGGTGAGGACAGCTGACGACATCAAATTCATAAATGAGGATGATTTGAGACAATGCATGATATGGATTTTTTTCAGCTGATACCTGTCACTCATAATTACATGCTTTTCATGGCCGATACTGATAAGATTACCAATGATTTCATGTTTTCGTATTTAAGTTCCTGTAACCTGTAGTTTATGCACATTGAGTGTAGGAAAGGGTTGGATGTAGTGAGCAAAGATAGATAATTTAATATTCCATAATTCTGACCGATCCAAGTCTAAGTGACACCACAATTAAAACAAAAACAAAGAACAGGTCTGACTCTTCAAAGTTTGTCGAGAAAAGTACACTAAAAACTCCACAAATATACTTTGGCTTTTTGAGATCATTTTGGCCCAAAATTTTAATTGAATGCTTTGTCATAATCTGTTGACTCAGATATTATTATGGGCAATATTTCTTGGCTACTGTCATGACTCTGTTCCCAGTGTGTCTCCCCTCCCCCGTGTCTGTGTCTTCCTCTCTCCTAGGGGTGGGTCCAGCGAGTGGGCAGGCGACGCACCTGTTCTTCATTCTCATCAGTCTCAGTTAAAGCCCGGTGTCTCCAGTCACTCATCGTCAGATCGTCCAGTTTCCCAAGCGGAATCCTCTTCACGCGCCTGCCTCATCGCCCTGCCTTGTGCCTCACCGTCCTGCCTCACCGCCTCACCTCTCTGCCCTGCCTCATCGCCCTGCCTCACTGCACTGCCTCGCCATCCAGCCCCCTCACACTCCTCACCGGTGACTTCCTGGTTTGCATGGCCCCAGCACTCACCGGCTTCACCGCTCCACCTGGAGTCCTACAACTGCACTTTATTAAAACTTCTTTAACTGATTCCTGTCTCTGAGTCTCGCTTTTGGGTCCCACTCTCAGCTGTAATCGTGACAGCTACTATACACCGATACTGATATAGAATGATATAGCTGGATTGGTGCAGATATTTATTGTGCATCCTTCATTAAAATATCATGCCTACTCTTTGCCTGATGACCCACTGGCAGATGCTGACATAAAATACAATGCTTTTCAAGATGTTGCCATTTCAGGGTTCAACATTAACTTTTTTTTCACTTGCACAGTTGAGCAGTTCAGAAATCAATTCAAATCCATTTTTATTAGCCCCTGTACAAATTGTCTTATTTATTATTGGTATTCAAACAACAAAGACAACAATTAATTGTCATGTTTAATCTGGGGCTGTAATGTCTATAAAATGTCAGAAAATAGTGAAAAAATGTCCATCATGCAACATCCAGGTTGATGTCTTTATATGTCTTGTCAGTCTATAACCAATGAGATTGAGTTTAATGGTAATTTTTAAAAAGTTAGTTGCTAAACTTACTAGCCTGACATGGCATTTGACTTGTCCCAGGCAAGTGGGCAAGCCCTATTGTTGAGCCTTGCATTTACTGACCAAAATAAGAAAACTACAGCTGACAGTTTTTTTTCTTCACCAATTTGTAATAGATCTACATGGCAGCTGCTAAGGTGGGCAGTTTAATCTGTAGTGGTGAGGGAACAAGCTTTGGATCCTCCTCACATGACCGCCACTGAGCAATCATTGCAAATAGCAACTTTGCTATCCTTTTTAGACACTTCAAAAAACCTCCACACTGCAGACATGCCCGCATCACGTGTGCACAGATGTTCATATTAAAGGTCAGATATTGTGCCCCTTTTTGACATGTTTTTATGTCTCAGAGGTCCTCAAAACATGCTTTTGAAGTTTCTTGCTTAAAACACACTCAGATCATGCATTCCAGCAAGCCTCTATAACCCTCTATTTCAGCCTCTGTCTGAACGGGCTCTTTCTGTGTCTGTAGCTTTAAATGCAAATGGGCTGTGGCTATTTGCGACCCTCTCAGGGAGGTGGGTCTTCACGTGTTTGGATGTCATGCACATGGTTCAGGATGGAGGTCCATTTCACCACTCTCTCTGGCCTAGTGGCTGATGAGGCTGCAGTTCAGTAGATGTGGTTTCTGATGCTTTGCATCCACTTCTGTATCTTCTCACAGTCCTTCATCTTACTGATCTGAAATTCCTACAGTTCATATGAAACATATATATATAACACATAAAAAGCCCAAATGAAAAGATAAATGTGATATGTTGCAGTGCAGCATTTCAAAATCAGTAAAGCTGGGGACGCACTACAAGATTTTCACAGTCTTGAAAAGACTTGGCGCACACAGTACATGAATGGCTTCAGCAGATTCTTTTAAAGACTGGGGATCACACATTTAAGGACTGCAGCAGATGAGGGATCACACACTACACTGGGGCGGCTGTGGCTCAGTGGTAGAGCAGGTCGTCTCCCAATCGGAAGGTTGGTGGTTCGATTCCTGGCTCCTCTGGTCTACATGTCGAAGTGTCCTTGGGCAAGACACTGAACCCCGCATTGCTCCCGATGGCTGCGCCACCGGTGTATGAATGTGTGTGAATGAGTTCTGATGCATGAGGTCTTTGTAGAAGAAGCCACCTGTGTCATTAGTGTGTGAAAGTGTGTGTGAATGCGGTGAATGTGACTTGTAGTTGTCAAAGCGCTTTGAGTAGTCTCTGACTAGAAAAGCGCTATATAAATACAGTCCATTTACCATTTACCATTTACACGACTGCGTCCAGAGTCGGCTCAAAAAATTCAAACATGTTTGAATTACGGCGACTGAAGTCGGGCGGAGTCTGTTCACCTCACACACTTACAGACTGATTCCAGTCTGTACCACATCACACACTAACAGATTCTGCGCTGACTTGCCATGACAACTGTCCCCAACTAGAGCTGACTGGCGCAGACTAGCCCCAACTGCAAATCGTGGGTAAAATCTGGCCAAAAATCTTGTAGTGTATCAGTTATCTCATGACATTACACTGTAACAACACCACAGGTCTTTCATATGCTATAGGTTAGAAGAGAATAAAATAGAAAGCCTTTATTGTCATTGTACATCAGATATACAAGCTTAGGAGAGCTTCTCCTGATCAGAGCATCAATACAAAACATAAATAAAAATAAATACAGGTTTAGAGTTCTAATGGCCCAGGGATAAAAACTGTTTTTGAGTCTGTTTGTTAGGCTTTTTATGCACCTGTACTGCCTGCCAGAGGGCAGGAGGTTGAACAGTGGATAAGTGTCCAGGATAAGAGGGGTCTGTGGTGATTTTCCTCGCCTCAGGAGGGCAGAGGGCAGCTGATGGTTCTCTGGGCTGTTTTTATTACCCTCTGCAGAGCTCTTCTGTCTGGAGTGGTAAAAGGCCACCAGCCTCTCCAATTGGTTCCTCCGTAGCACTCTCAAGAAGTGCAGTCACTGCTGGGCCTTTTTAACCACTGCTGTCATTTTGGCAGTCCCGGTGAGATCCTCTGCGATGTCCCTGTTACCCCTCTGTGCCTCCTGAAGTTGACAACCATCTCTTTGGTTTTGGTGGTGTTGGCCACCAGGTTGTTCACAGAACACCACTCTGCCAGCTTCTGGACCTCCTCCCTGTATGCATACTCGTCTCCTCCGGTTTGCGGGTGGTCAGTGAGGAAGTCCTTGATCCAGGCTAAAGGACTTTTGTCCTTTAGTGAGTGTGCATCCATGGGGGAGCAATGTAAACACTGAATGAGGGAGAATAAGGGGGGTGTTGGCGAGGAAGCTGTTGAACTGGAGAAATTTGTGATTTGTGATTATTTTACAGAGATTACGATCTAAGCACAAATAAACACACTCACATACCTGCACTAATGACAACGCTCAATTTAGTCTGAATACAGGCTTCTGGGCTTGACTTTGCAGCAGATCCGCACACCAAAAGAGCTCCCGTATGCAGTTTTATTTAGTGTGACGTTTTGAGCTTGATGCTCTTCCTCAGACTGCTAAACATTAGAGTAGAGTTACCATCTTAAATACCCATAATGCAAAGATTACACCACGTGGTACATTTCCAATAGCAAGAATACAATTCTGCCATTAAACAAGGATAAATTACTACGTGATATACTGTATGCGATCATGTATAGAAGAAAAATATATATATATTAAAAATGTAGACACATCCATAATATGTAGAAAAAATATATAGAGTATCATATATACATATAGAACTGAAATACCCCACCGCATAAAGATCAGAAGATACAGTATACGAGCCAGGTTATTCCAGCTCTATATGATTACGTACAAAAACATGTCGCATATCCACCATTTCTTCCAATATAATGGACATTTGCTAGTCACAGTACAACAATATATAAGTATAACACATACATATACTGTCTACCCATACTATAAATAACATTAACATAATATATACAGTATTTACAAAGTATGTGTACCTCCAATAGATAAGTACTCCATAATTGGTCTCAGGCAATTAGGCCATCATACTGTACTAACTATAAGAGGCGCCTCTATCTAACTAAATACTCAATCTTGTCAGGAGGTATGTAACACCAATGAAACAGCAATAACATGTAAATAAGGACAAGAAAGAGACAAAGGGCCCTATCTTACGCCGGCGCAAGGCACAAGGCGCGAGGCGCAATGGATTTAGTGTATTCAAGGAGTGTCCAAATCCTCTTTTACCGTCTCTCCCCAGGGGTGCAAGTGATATTTTGCCCTGCCCTGCCCCCTGTGCCACCAGCGCAAAGCAGCATACACCTATCAGGTGTGCCCAAGTGCCCTCATTAATTCACCGGCAAGTTTAGGCCAAACATGCAATAAACCAATCAGAAAGTCAGCTCTCATCACGTGTAAGAGGTAGGTGCGGCAGCGTAAGCAGTGGCGGATTTACAAGAAGGAAAAAAAGAGAAAAGATTGTCAAAGCGAGGAGACAGATCTCCTGGTTCGAGAAGAGAAAGCATGAGAGCGCGCAATATATAGAGACAGCAGGACGTCTCCAAAGCAGCTTCATGTGTAAATAGTTTATTTTACATCAACACCTGCAAAAACCATTACAATAAAATGTCATGCAGATATGTAACTGGTTATGTTTTACATTGAAGCACCTTGAAATTGTGTTGTATTTTATAATTTATTATTATCTCCCACCTAATCCTCATCTCCTCCTCCAGTCCTCCTCCTCTGTGCCGCTACAAAACAATCAGAAAGAGTTTCTGAAGTTTGAAGTGTGCAAAATTACACACGAATATATCCAACCAGCTTCAATAAAAGCACACATTCCTTTTTCTCTCTGGGTCAGACCGGACTCATGCGGTCGTGTCTTGTACATTTTGTATGTTATAGATAATAATTGTTTAATCCTTGTTTTTCTGGATCACAGCAAACAGGCAGACACAAACAGCTTCATGCTGACTCACTTTACAGGTCTGTTTAGATTTATTAGGCTTTATAATCATAAAATAGTTTCTTTTTCCTTATTAGTGATTATCTTTAAAGACACACGTGCGCACGGCTGTTTAACATTAATGAAAGGTATTCTGTGATTGTGGAGACGTGTGTGCGCCTCAGCCAAACGCGAGACACGCGCACACTGTTAACTTTAATATTTACACTTTATTGCTGATGGATAATATGTTCAAAGGGCACTTTAACAATCGACACTCGTATGTGGGGAAAAGACTGAACTTAATTAAGGTGTTTTGTGATTATGGAGCCATTGCACAGGTGGTTTTGCTATCTTAAACCAGCGCAAGTGCCATTTTGCCATGTCTGCAAGATAGCAAATGCACTTGCGCCTGGTCTGTTCCACCATGGGCGGGAGGTCTAAACATGAAGGCAAAACGAAGGCGTGGCCCAGCGCGTTTGCTATCTTGTGCTCGGCGCATTGGAGTAATTGCGCATTACGCTTTAGACCAGCAACCCCCACACAGGAGTGTGGATCAGTAAAGTGTCATTTAAACATATTTTCTGCAATAAAGTGTAAATATTGAAGTTAAAAGCGTGCGTGTGTTTCACGTTTGGCTGAGGCGCACACACGTCTCCACAATCACAGAACAACTTTCGTAAGTGTTAAACAGCCGTGCGCGCGTGTCTTTAAGATAAACTCACTAATAAGGAAAAAGAAGTTATTTATAATTATAAAGCCTAATAAATCTAAACAGACCAGTAAAGTGCTCACGGGATCACAGCTATCAGATCGTCTTTATCAGATGAGTCAGCATGACAGCTGTTTGTGTCTGTGTGTTTGTTGTGATCCAGAAAAACAAGGATTAAACACTTACGATCTATAACACACAAGACACAATATTTGACCTCACAGTCCTGCCCAACCCGGAGTGAAAAGGTATTTGTGCTTTAGACGGAGCTGGTTGGATATATCCATGCATAATTTTGCGCACTTCAGGTGCAGGTGGGAGGTAATGATTAATTATAAAATACAACACAGAGAGTTTTTATCAGTGGGCTTAAATATAAATCAGTTTTCAGGTGGCCCTCGTCTTTTATCACCATTATGTCCAAAAAGTTCATTTTAGTTTTATCAAATGACATGGTGAATCACAGGTGTTCATTCCTGGTATTAATGAAAGTGTAGAACTCCTGTAATAAATGTTGTGGTCCTTTCCAAATAAAAACACACATCAAGACCTCTCAAGGAGAGTGTTGAGAATGGATCGTGTTAAGAAGTTCATGTTCGAGATCCACTACAGGAAGCAAAGGTGGGGGACATCTTGGATCCCATGGCAACACCTGAGACCTGGAGGAAGAAGTCATTGCCATAAAGGAAATAGTTAGAGGTCAGTACTTCTTTTATAAGGTCCAAGATGAAGTCTGTAGTAGGATTACAGTCAGGCCTATGGTCCAAGAAGAATTTGGCACCTTGCAGGCCCCCATCAAAGGGAACATTAGTGTATAAGGCTTCAATGTCCATGGTAACCAGTAAATGTGTGTCCTCCAATTGTTGTATTGTCTTAACAGTCTTAATGAAATCCATAGAGTCTTTGGTGTATGAGGGTAATGTAATGGCCAGAGGTTGAAGGAAATAGTCCACAAAGGTTGAGATTTTCTCAGTTTCTGAGCCTATTGCTGCAACAATAGGTCTACCTGGGGGTGTTTTGGTGTAGCTTTTATGAATTTTAGTGTAAAAAACTGGAGTAATGGGAATTAGCAATGGGACAGTCATATATGCATGTTCAGATTTTGTAATGTCACCCTGCTCCAGTAGGGAGTTCAGTTTGCCATGAATACGTTTTTTGAGTTCTGAGGAGGGGTTCTTGTCCAATTTTTTATAAAATGTGGTGTTGGACAGTTTGTCTCCCCACCTCCTGGTCATACATCACAAGATCCAATATGACAATTGCCCCACCTTTATCTGCACTTTGAATGACCAATGATTTGTCCTTCTGTAATATTTTGAGGTGATCCTGCTGTTCAGCAGGAACAGCAGGATCACCTAAAAATGTGAGGAGACAACTGTCCAACATAATGCAATAACCTGGCTCGTATACTGTATCTTCTGACCTTTGTGCGGTGGGGTATTGCAGCTCTATATGTATATATAATACTCTTAATATTTTTTTCTATATATTATGGATATGTCTACATATTTAATATATATATATTTTCTTCTATACATTATCACATATATCACATAGTATTCTATCCTTGTTTAATGGCAGAATTGTATTCTTGCTATTGGAAATGTACCACGTGGTGTAATCTTTGCATTATGGGTATTTAAGACGGCGACTCTGCTCTAATGTTTAGCAGTCTGAGGAAGAGAAACATCACGCTAAATAAAATTGCAGCTCTTTTGGTGTGCGGATCGCTTTCTTCCTTTTCATGCTTTTGATACTTTGTAATCCAACACCCAACCCCTCGGGGATTTGCGTGTCCTATTTTTTATCATACTTGACTTTGCAGCAGGCCACTAAGCATCTCAGGTATGAGAAACTGACAGCACAGACCTGGCAGTATAACACACAAAAAGCGACATGACAAACAGTTACTGGCATCCAATTTACTGCTTTAGTTAACTGGCTTCAGATGAGACTTACCATTCACACAGATTCTCTTGACTGTCCATAAATATTATATTGTCCAGCGCGTGAGCCCATAGGAGATGCTACCCATATTAGCTGCGATGCAAACACCAGATCAACTGGCTAAATACACAGTAAAGCAACATAAACATGATAAAACTTAACCAATCCCACGTTTGAAGTTGGGTCACAGACAGTCAGTGCGTATCCACCCCTGAGCTTCAGTTTGAAGCAAATCCTGCTTTGCACTGGAAGTGATCCTAAGTAAAATGGTTAGTGCACATATACTACAACAACACTTTACCATGTTTGTGGAGACATTTCCATTAAAAATAAAATGAATACACTGGGTTAGAGCATCATTTGGAGAGGAAAATCTGACTGGCGTGTTTGGGCCCACATTTTCTGATAGGTGGAGCAAGCAAGAGGGGGAGAGGATTGACTGTTCTCATCTGAGGGGGGTCTGTAGGCAGGCCGGGGACACATATTTTCATTGGAAAACCATAAAAAAGTGCATTTTGCATAATATGTGACCATTTAAGGAAGAAATTTACTACTTGACTATTTTTAATTTAGCAATTTTTAATAATAAGTAATCTTTACTTGAGGAAGCTTTTTTTTTTTTTTAAGTAAATGCTACTCCAACTTTGTACTCCAAAGTGTAATTGGTCCCACCTGAGTGCTGCAATACTATGTATACTATGGTTTGGAGAGGAGACACCTTAGGTCCAATCAGAAAAACATATTATACAATGTGATAAAAGATAAATGATACAATTCAGTTTGTGACATTTAAACCTCCCGATCGATGTTCTCAGAGGGAGCATTCATCAGGCTTTACCGTCTGATACGACGAAACATTCACCTGTACACTATGCAGATCTTTAAGATGTCCAACTGTCAGCTTACAGAACTCAGTGTGCTTTCTGACACCACCCAGCATCCAGCTGAGTAGAGAAGCTAGTTCCATGGACCTTTGAGTTGAGATTATTTGGCTACACAACAGTTGAACAGTTGTGTTAGTCTGACTCACCAGATGCACACTGCAGGTATAAGTCCTGCCATGGGTTACTTGCTTCAAGCGGCCTTGCGGCAGCCACGTCAACAATTTCAGACAATTTACAGAAACAAGAACAACCCACACGCTGAAAACGGCACACTAATGGTACAAAGGTAAATAAGGTAAGATGCAGATGTTCCACTAAATGTTCCCCCTTGCTGCTATTTTGCAGCAGTACTGTCACTCCATCCCGGGCCTAGCTCTGCCCAAGATATTTGTAATTGGTGAAAGAAATGCAAACAAGCCAGAGCATTTTTTCCCCTATAGCAGAATGTGCATATGTGGAGCCAGAACAGTTGTGTTAAAATGTAAGCGCAAGAGCCTGTCTGAGCTAATGATGTCGGTATGAACACCAAGATATTTCGTTTTTACAGTGCTTTAAAAGGCATTCAAAAGGCATTTTACATGGTAGCATAGTAAGAAAGACAATATTAGAAAAACAATAAAGGAATCTAGGGGTGAGGTTGTAGTTAAAACCAGTAGAGTACCACTTGTCTCACCATCCCCTCCCAAACATGTAGGAGAAACTATGGTGGCCTAGAAACTCGTGGAAAATGATTGCATTAGAAGGTAATGTTGGTTGTTTGTTCTGGACGACTATAGAACTATAGTTCAACAAGGCGGCTGCCAATAGAAGAGGGCCTGCTCCCTCTGTAGCTCTGTAATATGCTGTATGTTGTGGGCTGTTACCTAAAGTGTTACCATTTTCATTAGTATAAGTACTGCACAGCATTCCTGTGGAATATTTTGTAATAACGCAGGCCTAGTACATTATGTTCCAATACATATATGAAGGAACTAGGAAACAACATGAAATAGAGGGGTAATGATTTGGCATTTGACAAAGAAATTATACTGTAGTTATTTTTCAACTATTAGATACCTACTCTATTACTAAAGAGTTTGTACCTATCGAGTAATAATATCGATGTTTGGGAGGAACATAGAGAAAACTACAACTGTAGTTATAATTTAACTATTATATATATTATTATAGGGTACAGTATGAGCATAAAAACGAGAAAAAAATTGGACGTTTCGGGAAGATGGAGTGATGACCTCTGCATGGATCTGATGCAGTTTTATTTCAAATAACCTTGTTACCATCATACAGGCAAACTACATCACTCCTTTATGGTTTTTGGGTTCTCTACCCCCCTCTTGTCTTCATGATATGATAGCATAACACAAAATATAATAATATAAATAATGTAGGATATATATAATAATAATAATGTCATATGTGTACACACATACCACAATACAGTATATAAATATATAATGTATCAGATCACATAATATGGTGTATATATTTAAGTAATCAAGTATCAAGTCTAAGTTCAAGTTAATCTATCACTTACTTAGCACTTACTTGAGACTTTTGAGAGAGTTGATTGGTCATTCCTGCAGAGGCCAGAAGGGGGAACTCTTGGCCATGATGCCCCGTTCTCAATCAAGCTGCCAGAAAGGCGGCATCGTGTCTGAGTATCTTGACTGTGGAGAAAATTCTACATATTTAAGATTTATATTTGCAGTACACTTTTTTTTAAATAAAGCATTGAAAATGTGTATATTATTTTACTGGGGACAGGAAAAACAGGAGCCTGTTAATTCCATCTAAATGCACTTATTTTTATAAATAAAAACATTGAGATGGCCTGTTGACGCAACCTAAATGCATTTATATAGATGTTAAATTATGAGTGCACAAACTCTTCCTGAAATGTATTGATAAGGTGTATTGTGAATTGGGTTGCGATGGTTTGTCATTTTTAAAAAGTGGGTGAAAATACATAAATGCACATACAAAACATATGCATATATTATTATTATTGCCATATCAGCTTAAAAGATAATGACGTTCACAACTTGTTTCCATTGACACACATGACCATAACAATCAGTTATTACAGGTTAAATAAGTCAAATATGTACGCGAGGAAGAATGTAATCAAAAAAGTTCTGATAGAGAAGTGACACATTCATTTGGTGGGGACTTTGCTCCTGTCCTCTGCAGTGACTGAATCACTATCAGTGCAGCTGGAGTTTCAAAGAATGCATGGGAGACTCAAATGGAAAGGGGTGTGTGTGTGTGTGTGTGTGTGTGTGTGTGTGTGCAATAAACTTGTGTTAAGAGAGAGCTAATCCACTGTAGTCAGCCACTTCACCGAGTTTCCACGATGATAGACACATCTGTGGCCATTTCACATTTTTACCACGAGAATTTAAACATTTTGTGTTGTTCACCATTGGCGCATAGCGCTGCCTGGGATATAACCTCACCATGGCATTTTCTTCACAATTCCTGATTATCTTGGCTCTACTCATCTGCTTATGTTCTGCTGCTGGTAAGATTCATGAGATTTTCCCTTTCATAAAAATATTACATTCTTCCATGAAGAAATGGGGCAAAATCAATTTTTTTTATGTCAACTAAATTTTTATTGTATTTTTGTCATGCCTACAAATGATGGCGCTTACAGTGTAAAATGTCTTTAATAATCATTATAATGGATTTTCACATCATGCATGTATGTATATGTAGGGAGACTAACTACTTTGGCTTTACTGAAATTTTGTTACTATAAATTTTGTTTCATTTAGAGTTCTGGGGCCTCGCTTCTAAAAAAATGTTCTTGGGTTTATACTTGAATTTAATCTTAAGATTGTTTTAGACAGTGCAATTACGTTTGATTTATACAAGAGACTGAGCATACAAAACTTTTCTTTACACAGGTTCTAAGAAGCCTATTTGTAACTTGTGCTCACCAACTACTGATCTTTTATTGAGATAATTTAATTTTCTTCTTTAGATAAATTTAAAGCTTTGAATTTTAAAAACTCAAAACATTGTATTAAAAAAAGACAAATCTGTTTGTAGCTCACTGACCACTTTTTGAAATTTTATGATTTTTTTTAGTTTCTACAACTCAAAGATTCAAGTTTATCTAAAGAAGAAAAGTAAATTATCTCAACTGAACAGGTCAGCAAAACTTTAAAGTTGAGTTGGGCTCAACTTTTTTTTTTTTTTCACAGTGCATGGAACAAAAGAGAAAAGCAAACTGTTCAGAAGACGAGTGTTTTAATGTTATGGCCACTTGGCCTTTGGTGTTGGCAATTTTTTGATGGTACAAAGGCCAAATGGCAGGGCAGCAAGGCCGTCAAACGGCACAATGACTTTAAGTCCACAGAAATAATGAACTTAACCAGTGGCAGCTGGTCAATAGAGGGCGCCACCCGCCTCTCCCCACATCCTAAAACTTCAGTGAAGTAGACTTAATTACTTTAAAATATATACTGCATATTTCTTTAAATGAGCAACATCACTATTGTGTAGTTTAGTGAGTAAAATGTATAATCTGCACTTAAATGTGTTGTTAAAAATGTTTTACGATGTCCAAAGTTACAGGATAGGTCACATGTTTCCGGCTTGGGGTGCCATTTTTTTCGCCCATTTACTATAAACTCGCTATAAGTTGTACATGCGCAGTTCGATCCTCTCAATACAGAGATAGGAGCTTGGTCCAACTATATCTAGCTGCAGCCTTGCAGACCCAACGTGAAAGAAGTTGAAGGAAGTTGAACTGGTTTGTGGGGGCTGGTTTGGTCAACGTTGAGCAGGGAAAACAAGACGGTTAAAGCGATAGTCCACCCCTAGATGACAATCCACTCGATATGTACTCACCTCTATGCCGATGTGAGGATGGGTGAAGATCTTCAGTTCACAAAACAATCCTGGAGTTTCAGCAGAAAACAGGGTTGCAACTAATGGCAGTTCTGTAAATTTTTGTGAACACAAAATGTCACAACAAAAGATGCCATTTACAGCATGTTTTTAGCCGAAATGTCAACTGTAGCATGTAGCAGGTAGCATGTAAACATGCTTCACCCATCCTCACATCAGCATAGAGGTGAGTACATATTGAGTGGATTATTACTCTGCAGTGGAATATCACTTTAAGACTGCAAATAAGACTTTGGGCTCAGTTTTAATGCAGTGTGAATTGACAGAATGTATTGTGTGATTCACTGATTTCAGCCTACATATGTCTTCATCTGACAAATGGAACAATGCAGAAGGCTTTGTTTGTACAAGAATCACACTTCGTGCAAATTACGGTATCTTGAGCTGCTATGGTGTAAGACAAATTTCTCGTTCTGTCTATATAAAGTGTCATCATTGCGAATAAATTTCAAATTGCAAAGGAGGTAGGCTGTGAAGGAGTATTTTCATATCTTAATGTTTGAAATGTATTTAAAACAATAGTCTGGGATGTAAGTGACACAGTTTTAGCCTTGTGTTTTTAAACAATGCTGGAAACCTGCAGTTAAAAAAAAAAATCAGCTGGCATGCAAGATTCAGATATAAGACTAAGAATGTTTTCAGGTGAGTAGCTGTGTTAAATGCTTAAACTTATTAAATTATTCTCCTTTAAAATGTCAAAAACACATTTTGATGTTCTTAAAAATCAGCAATACACGGTTTTAAACAGAAATGTTTATATAATTTCAGCAGTTAGGCCAACACACTCCATAATTTATCCTGATTATTTCTGCTTAGTAGTTGCTAAAATATCAATATTTACATGTGTTTTTTCAAATTATGTTGTTTTCCTGAGCCACCTTTTGTTTGCATTAATTCATTGATTAGACCACATGATTTGTGCTGAAAGACAAATATTGTCGTGGCTCAAAGATTTCCGCTATTTCTTTTCCTAACTGTTGCTAAAATTGCTACTTTCAATTTTTCATTTATTTTTCATTTACTTTGGTCTCTTGTCCTTTTAAGCCACCGTAGCATCTGTTAAAGTGATCGTGTTAGCAGCCCATTTACTCCATAGACATATATACATAGACACCGGTTGACTGCTGCTGCCGATTGGAGCGACGTGCCTACGTGGCGGCCATCTTGGTACAGTGCCACTCGCTCCTACAGTGCATTACGTCTATAGAGGAATTACATGTTTGCACTATAAAAGTGATCATAAATCGATCAATTGTCAACATATTTTCACGCGGGTTGTTTGTTACAAACGTCAGACATGGAGGACAGACAGTCAGACATAAATAGAACAAAAGGAATCCAGAAAACGTTCAGGTGTGTTCAGGTCTTTAATCAGAGAATTGCTTGTAGGGTATATATTGCATTTGATTATTATTATTATTATTGCTATTATCATTGTATTATTATAATCATCACTATCATTATAATTATATTGCTATTATCATCATTTTATTATTATTATCACTATTATTATAATTAATATTGCTATTATCATTATCATTTATTATTATTATTATATTATTATTATCATTATTATTAATAGGTTCCAGAGGGTTAAGTAGCAGAACAGAATATTTAAGAGCAAGAACATAAAGAAAACCGGCATTTTTGAAACATCCAAGCATCCTGTGTCATAGCTACATTGTGGATGTTTTTAACAAATCAAACTGTTTAGAAATCGGTCAAAAATTCAGTGAATAATTCTACTTTAAGATTGGGAGTACCTCTTACCTCCATAGCCTCTACTTATGTTATGATTTACTCCTGTTGAAGCCATGACGATGGGCGTGGTTTGGAGGGGTCTGCAAGGTTGTAGCTGGACCCTTCTCAATTTTTTCGCCCATTTACTCTCCTATAAATTGTACATGCACAGTTCGATCCTCTCAATACAAGAGATAGGAGCTTGGGGGCGCAACAGAACCTGCTCCCTCAGCATTCATCTGAATGCTGCTGCTTTACACATAGTCAACCTCTGGGTGGCAGCAGAGAGTTACTGGCTCTATCTACATCTGACAATTAATACAGCAGAGATGAGATGTGTTGACAGCTGGAAGAGTTTAGCGCATTAGCTGCTAAAATGGAGTCATAAAATCAGTGAAGTCACTATAAACAACGTGTCTGGAGAGGAGAACATTAGAAGAGAAGCTGAGAGTTAAAAAACCTGATCAGCTGACATCATAAAGCAACAACAATCAGAGGAAGATGATAAACTCTGTGTGGAGAACACAGTGAGTGTAACTCAGCCTCACGCTGGTACCAGGTGATCATCTTAGAGGTGAGCTGTGCTGGATGAAGTATTCATATCATTTAGTTCAGTAAAAACACTAATACCACACTGTAAAATACTCCCCTACAATAAAAGTCTGATTTAAACTTTACTTGAGTAAAAAGTAATGTAAACATATCAGCTGTATCAATATGAAAAGTAAAGTAAGTGCAGTAAAAGTTTACCGTTCAGTAACTGTAGTGAACCTGTCAGGTAAAGTAGTGGAGTACCAAAAGTAAAAAAGTTGGACTTTGGTAAAGTACTTGAGTAAATGTACTTAGTTACATTCCCCAATGGAGATGACAGAAGCTGGATGTGTGGTTTTGGTCTTTTACAAACTTTTAAATAGTTGATGTTTTGTGCAGAAAAGTGGACGACACACCTTAAAGTAGGTACTTTATATAAACCTGTCAAAGACATTAACCACAGAGTCACTGAGACATTTGCATCTCTCAGGGAGAATTTATGTACAAAAAGTAAAATTTAAGCCACAAGATGGCAATTTTTAATTTATGTATTTATTTAAATCTTGTTATTTTAGGTTATTTAGGTGTTAATGTGTTTATAACTTTCTTCCACTGTCTGAAGGTTTGTGGCATCAGATTTCTTTCATACTTATTGAGGCACTTACTTTAGTCTTTCAGCATAAATTGTAAAATAAAATGCAATTATTATAAAGGATTTGCACAAATTGAAGTACCTTAATTTACCTTAACTACGCAAGTTCCATCAGGTTCTAAAACATGTTCATTTAGTTCTGCGAGTACAAATAAAGGCTCTTTTTGTATATTAAAATACAACGGTGCGATACTGTACGATGTTTGCCTGATAATCGCTATGCCCCCCCTGGAGAAAAATTCACCAGCCGCCACTGAACTTAATGTAAGCGTTAAACTAAGCTAATGCTTCATTTTCCAGGTTCAATAATTTCATGGTAAATAGGTGGTAATTACCAAGTAGCATATTTTAATTTTCTTAGAAATTACCCACAAATTAACCACAAATTTCATGGCTAAGTATGTAATAATTAGCAATTATTAACATTACCAGTAATTAATAATAATAAGCAATAATCAGCAATAATTGACAATTAGGTGGTAATTACAAAGTAAAAGTATCGGAAATTTAGCGTAATTTATCTGCAAATTACCCCCAGATTTCATGGTAAGTATGCATGACAGTGACACTTGCAAATGATCACATACTTACCATGAAATCTGAGGGTAATTTGCAGGTAAATTCTGAAAAATTTCAAATATGTTGCTTTGTAATTACCAAAAACTACATGAAAATGGTACTTGGTAATTATCACATACTTAACCATGAAATTTGGGAGTAATTTAGAGATAATTTGTGGGTAATTTCTGAGAAATTTTAAATATATTACTTTGTAATTACCACCTATTTGTCACAGTTAACACAGTTTCCAGTCTGCAATGTTAATTACGGAATTGTAGAGTAAGATCAGGCTTCATGGTCAAAGAAACTTTATATCGTGTTGACACTTCTGTCCATATTCACACACAATAAGTTAGGCAGTAAATAATACATACTGTGTAACCATCTAATGTGCAATATATTAACAGCAGAAAGCATCTTGGATCTTTATAAGTGTTTACCCATAGAGATGAGAGAATAGAGAATATAATCTAGGATATAGAGAATAGAGAAAATCTAGGATGAAGGTACTATAAACCCTTAGAATTACCCTGCTAGCCCCTCACGAGGGACTAGTTTGCTCTGGACGACCCTTCCAGCGTCTGCTCTCACCAAAAACATAATTCCAAGGATTACACAAACCCCTGTATCATGATAATGTACTGCTTTGCATTGAAAGGAGCCAGCTTAGGTGATTGGGCATCTGATTCAACAAGAGGTAGATCCAGAACACCGTGGGGGTGTTATCTAATATGGAAATGCCTTGGAATCCCTGTAGGAAGTAGAAGAGGAAGTGGACGAAGCTTTCAAATCTGAAAAATCAATGTAGTAATGCCTTAATACTGCATTCTCTCTAATGGCCAGCAGGGGGTGAATCAACAACTGCAACAAAGAGAGCAATAATCAAACTATCAAACAAACATCAACTGGAGCGGTCACGACAACAAGTGCAACAACCACAGCATACCAACCATCAACACAGCAGCACTGAAGCGTCACGAAAACAACCGCATTAACCACAGCATCAACTGAACCGTTCACGACAACAACTGCAACAACCACAGCATCAACCCAACCATCAACCACAGCATCAACTGAAGCGGTCAACGAAAACAACCGCATTAACCACAGCATCCACTGAACCGTTCACACAACAACTGAACAACCACAGCATCAACCCAACCATCAACCACAGCATCAACGAAGCAGTCACGACAACAACTGCAACAACCACAGCATCAACAGAACCAGTCACGACAACAACCGCATTAACCACAGCATCAACTGAAGCGGTCACGAAAACAACTGCAACAACCACAGCATCAACCCAACCATCAACCACAGCATCAACTGAACCGGTCACGACAACAACTGCAACAACCACAGCATCAACCCAACCATCAACCACAGCATCAACTGAAGCAGTCATG